>JAQGAU010000189.1:0-35301 GCA_034698045.1 Paramacrobiotus richtersi
TGGTAGATCTTGGGGATGCACTTGACTTTGGGGGGCTCGTGCGGGTAGCCGTTGGAGATTTTGATGGAGAAGGTGAATTTGCCGTTCTTGTAGATACCCTGTAATAAAACACGGTAACACGATTTGTGTCTGGTAATATCTTCAAAACAGTTTGTTTAGTTCACCCAGTGTCATCCAAATTCTTTGTATCAAAACACTTTGTAGTGAAGTTTGTCAGTTAGTTTAGTTCACTCAATAATTCTCATTAAAATCAAGAATTTTTACTGAATTTTTTCAACTTTATCAACAAATATCACCGCCTTAAAATTGTCCAAATTGATGAAAAACTATGGTAAAACTATATTGGGATAATACTATAACCAATCCGTTGAGTATCGAAAATTTCCCGAGAATCGCACGAAAACTGACTGGAAGTGATAGATAGGTCCGAAACATGACATGCATCTACTTATCTATTTTGATTTCAAGGCGATAGCAGCTATTATTCTTCAGTGAATCACATCCATGATTAAAAAACTATGCACTCACCTCATCCGGACATATGGTCAACTGGATATTCTGCAAATCATCCTTATCAGGGAATTCCACTTTCAGACTCTTGGGCAGCTGCAGGTCACTGATGTCTACAATGTCAAAGCTCAATTAAACACTCCACAGAAAGCATCAAGCACGAAATCAAAAGATGCTTCATGAATATTTCTAGTTTTTCGTATCGTTTCGTATGGCAAATTAGTCATGTGGCAAATTTTTGTAAAATACACATTTTAAAATACATAAAATTTATTTTTTGATATATTTATTAGAATTATTTTTACAGATTTTTGATACATTTACGGCCAGAAAAGTATCGGTGATGCACCGAAAGACCACTAATTCAGCGTGTTCGTTGACCGTCAAGCATCCCGTGATCTCGTCCGTGACTTACCCTTCGTGATACGGAGCTGTGCGGCGGTGGTCTTTTTGGCCTTATTGCCATTAGCCGCGTCCGGGCCCTTGGTCTGGTCTTTCAGGGAGAAAAGCTTGATCATTCTCGCGTCAAGTGGGCACACACTTATCACGCTGTTCCCCACACTATCGTGTCTGCAATAATGCAGCAATATGGAAACATGTTATCAGGATGATTATGTAATCACTGCCACAAATGCCACAAACAATGCCACACACGGTGTCTACAGCATAAAAACCCATTTTTTTCACTGCTTTTTAAATGACATCATTAGACTCTCGGAAACTTTTAAGAAACAAGTTTTGACACTGAATTTTGTCATCGAATCAGCAAGGCTGCAAGATTCAGTTGTACAAAAATCCTGGTTTCCTGTTTTTGGTGAGATGGTAACCTGTACGAAACGATTCCTATACCATTCTACACGGTTTACTCACATGTTAAGCAGGGATAGGGGGAGAGAACTGCCGTCGGAAAAAGGTGATCAGTATCCTGGTGGTGGCGTGTGTGCTGTATCCGTGAATGTCGACAATTTCCACAACGAACTGACAAGGTTTTCTCCGCGCCAATCACTCCATAACCGTTCCACAGTGCCTGCCTTCTGTTTACAATAAGTCACGGCACTGGATAAAGTAGCCAAATACTTAATAGTATTTAGTGTAATAGGTAGAAAAAGGGATCAAGAAGTAAGGAAAAGGCAAACAGTAAAACATATTCGGAGAATTTACAAGTCATGACAAGAACGCGAGTTTTTTCTTTCCCATTTTCGCGGATGACATACGGATGCGTAGTGCGTAGATCGATGCGCCACGCCGCACGTTTACGTAATCATATCACTGCGTTTACGTGCGTACCGTGCGTATCAACTTCCGACCTCATAAATTTAAAAAGTGCTTTCGTTCGTTTACAAAAAAAACTAAAGACTGAGAGAAATCTATTTTATCTACATATGACTTGTATAATTTGGTAAAAATGGCGCAGATAAGTAAGAAGAAAAGCTCCAGCAACAGCGCATCCATAGAGGAGGTGGACAGCGAGATGCATGAGCTGAAGATCGAGGACGACGCAGGTGAAGAAGACGTGGCCATGGACGATGACGACGAGGATGCGGAGGACCAGGAGCCCGACAAATCCAAGTCTACATCCGACGAAATCATGAATCTGGAAGGTATTATAAGTGCACATTGTATTTTCGCACCTGTAGCAGCAAAAATCGTCTGTTGCAGTTCTGAAAGTCGTTAAAGAAGCCCAGCAAGCGCGGGGGCTCAGGCATGGAGATTACGTTCGCTACAGGTACTGTTCCATCTGCCAAAGCAGGTTTTCATCAGTTTCTGCATTGTTTATCGGTGGGCGTTGGTGGGAACATGTTTTGTCTTCAATTTGCAACGTTTTTACCACGCTAAGTTTGGTTTGTGTGTCGTCGCAGGCAGTATTGTCAGCGCAAAATCCATCGTCTGCGCAGCTGTTTTTCCCTGGCGCAAGGCACCAAGGCCCGCTTCAGCGGTAAAATTCTCAAGCCGGAACATATCCGCGATGCCCGGTGAGTTGTAGTGTTGCTTGTCTTTGAAAATTCCTTATCATTTTAGAGAAAACCGAGTTCCCCGACCGTGAATCGGTCGCCAAATCATTAGCACTTTTTGTTTGTAATTATTTATTAATTGTCATTCTTAGTTAGAATCATTTCTTTGACAGTATCTTGTTGTTGCAGTTGATAATGTATTGATTTTCCGGTTACTATTGTGCATTTTTATTCATTTTTATTGATATTATTTTTTGACAATGGTAATTTTTATTGATATTATTTTGTTTTAGTCAGTACTGTTATCTTTATTATTCATATAATCATATTAATGCCCTTTTTAAATACTGCAGTTTTTTTCTAAATGGATACAATTTTGTATTACTACTTTTTAATAATTTATTTGCGCTTCTGAGTTTTGTGACTGTTGAACGTATTTCTCGGGGTTTCCGTCCATGAATTGTTTTCATACGTCGATCATGGTGATTGTGCTTAGATGCCTGCAAATCCCGTTGTTCATCGCCGAACGGGCCTGGAGCTACGGTATGCAGCTCAAGCAGGAGTCCGGGCAGGCCGCCCATCCCCGTAAAAAGTTCCACATGGTACGGCGCTTCGCGAAAGCCTCGCGCTCCGCCGTGCACCTGCAGAAGCTATGCGAGGCCCTTAAAGTCGACGCCCGGACCAAACTGGAGACGCAGGTGGGTGAATGCGTTCCCGTTGTAACAAATAAGTCACTGGATGGATTTTCGAACGGTGGTTGCTTTTGTTAACAGGCGTATGTCGATTGGATGCGGGGTGTGGTGTTCTTCAACCAGGAATCATGGCGGGAAGCGCTGGAAGCCTTCTCCCATGCAAAGTATGCTTTCCTGTTTTAAACAGCGTTTTTCTCCTGTTTTTGTCAGGTTTCATAATCAGTGAAGTGTTTCCAATTTTTTCATCATTTTTATTCTTTATTCTGATTTTTTTCTTATTTTTGACACATTTTTTGTTGATTTTTCGGCTGATGGATTCGCTTTTCTGCTGTACATGTGATGTACAGATGCTTGAATGCAGGGCAATTTATGAGTCGATCGCTACCACGGTTGACGAGGAAACACGCCAGCTGTACCGGCAGCGCATCGAGGAAACCGTTCCGCAGATTCGTTTCTGTGGCTACAACATCGGCGATGAGTCGACGGTGGAGGACCTGATCCAGATGCGCCTGAAGCCGGGCTCGGCGGAACTGGGCGAGGGCCTCATGGCCAAATTGGACGTACGTTGGCTTGTTTATTCAGCTGTTAAATCCGACAGAATCTGAACTGCGATCTATGTTAATGTCGCAGTATTATATGTATAATGTATTAGTATCAAAATATTATTAATCAATTTTAATTATTGAATTATTTGTCATGAGCAATGATATATTTCACTGTTTGCACGATATTTCGTGGTTTTGAAATGTGAACTAATTAATTAAGTTTGAACAGTAATCTGATCTCAGTGATTGGAGTATGTTGTGTATGGTAATCTTTGTATTGATGTCGTCAGGAACTGATTGCTCAGAGTCGTGAAAAGCAGGCGCAAACGGAAATCTCCTGGTTGGGGAAGAGTGTGCCCATCAAGAACGCGAAAGTCCGCGGTCTGCTCATCAGCGCCCAGGAAGGCGCCAAGCAGCTGGACCACATTGAGACCGCCGACGGTAAACTGGAAGTGTTGGAGAACACGCAGCACGTACTCCGGGAAGCGTTGCAGGCCGTCCAGGAAGAAATTAAATCGGTTTGTGCTCTCAAAAAGATAATAATCATAAAAAGATGTTAAATCCGTGGATAATATTTACATTTTTTGAACTCAGTTTTATTTGATTACAGTTTGGTGTTTATTGTATAATTTATTTCTTGTGATGTACTGCAGCTATACTTGATTTTTGTACGAATTTATTCGATCGTAAGATGATTGTTGGCCCGCAAAGCAACAGAAAAAGTCCAACTGCTAATCCACTATTATGCTTACCGTATTTGTGTTGCAGCTGACCAAGGATCAGCAGTCAAGTGGAAGCCAGCTCCTGCACTCGTACATCACCTTCTTAAAGAACCACCACAGCAACCAGCGTGCCCTGTTGACCATTCAGATCATGAAGGGCCAGGTGAAGCTCTCGGCCGAGCGGGAAACCGAGGAGAAGAAAAAGAAGCATAAACCGCAGGATTATATCCGACTGTACGATACCATGGTGGAGGTTGGTACACAACGTCGGTTACATTGTTCTGACATGTCCAAAGAAGAGTTTGTGCTGGTAGAATAACAATGAGAGCGTGGGATTGGCCGGCGTCACCGGCACGGCGTTGATGGAGTCCCTCAACGCGGATACGACGCTGTACAAGGCCTTCCGGGCGCTGTACATTGGGGATGCTTTTGTTAGTGTCAGGAAGTGGTCCGAGGCCCTGACGTTTTATAGTCGCGCGGGGGAGTTTGCCAAGGCCGCTGGCAAGGCGCAGTTCACTGAGGTATGAATCTTTTCTCATGTACATGTATATGGTTTTATTCTTGTTTTATTTATCCTTTTCATTAATTATTTTCTGCTGTAATTAATTTGCATTATGTTTTAGGTTTTGGCTGTTGTTTGCGTGGCAGTATTTTTATTTTTTATTAGACTATTTAAATAAGTTTCTTTAATTAATTTTCATTGCTGTTATGTATTGTTACTTTCTTCGTTCTCAGGTTACTGTAGCTTCCGTACGCGTTTGGTTTTCATTAATTTCGTTTGCTCTACAGGAATCGAAGAAGAATTTAGCAGAATTGGAAGGATTGATAAACAGCCAGAAGGATGCGGCATTGACGTACAGTATTCTCCAGAAAGAGGAGTTCGCTGACGTGGAAAGCGAGATGATCAGCCGTTATCGCAAGGTAGTGTGTCAGTGTTTTTATTCGCCATTGTAAAGTGCCATTATTGTACACTATTACAAAATTTGTATCGATATCGCAAAATTACGAAATTAGAAATCAATAAAAAAACTCTATAAATAATTCAATTAAAAAAATGTAAACGAAAAAATTACATTTTTACAGATGTAATTCTGTTGAAAATTATTTGAATTTAAATTTTTTAATTCGATTGCAATTATCACGAAGCTGATAGTTAAACTGTTGATAAAGTGTGGATGAATTACTTGTGAATTTGAACTGTATGAAAGTGCCATAATTGGAAAACAATGAAAATTGATAAAGAACAGCGAACAGACGGGTCGATTCCCTTTGCAGGCCAACAACGAGCTGGAGATGGGCGCCGCCAAGCCCTTCACCTTCGACCTGGTGCTGGACACCATCAAGCTCCCCAACCTGGACGACCGGCTAGCCAGCAAGAAGCCCAAGAGCAAACCGGTCAAGGGGGAACCGGCATCCTCGGACAAGGCCGCGTCGGCGGCCGCCGCGCCCGGCGGCATCGGCTCGGCGCTCAAGGGATGGATCGGCTGGGGCAAAAAGTCGTAATTGTTTGTGTTGTTGTAGTTATCCTGTTTTTGACCCAGTGACCGTTGTCTACCTTATTTTTATAACCTCCGATGAGTAAAATGCACGTTGAGATGGCTTGGTGTGTAATGGATAGAAAGAACATTCCGTGACTTGGCAGGTTAACTGGAAGCACTTTTCATCATTGTAAACAGATTAGTTTGTGAATATGATTGCCATCGGTTAGATGAACTGCCTTACACCGAGAACTGAGAGATGTTAAAAGGGAAAATGATGATACTTTGTTAGTAACATGGCGGACGATGGTCAGCTACTACAGCTGTCATATGCGGGCGGTGGAGATGACAGCAAGATGATTTTTTATCACCATGAATTCTTCCATCTGTTATGCTGATTTCTCCCTGAGATATCGCTATGGAATTTGCCTGTGTGTCGTACCGTTTGTCATACGTGTTCACCTGTTCTCTCTACTCCCTCTTAACTTTTCGATCTTGATAAGCCGCTCACATGCAGTTAGCATAGCCGCTTGCCGGCTTTGCCAAATCTGCGTATCTTCCGCTTCTCATTCAACGATCGAGCTGGCTAGCTAGCAGGTGTCTAGACACGTTATCTTAATGCAAGATCTGTGCATCCTGAATTGCTTCCTGGACAATTTAAACAGGACGCCGGTAACATTTCCGCGGCTGATCCCATGTCGAAGAACGGATGCGCCCGTTTAGCGGTGGGCCTGTTGGTAGCGCTGTCGCAGCTGCTTGACCAGGTAAATAATGTATGAACGAAGCCGCTCCCTACCGGTAGTAATTAAGAGAACAATTGGTATTGTTTCTATAATCTAATGCGCATTAGGGCGGTTGTCTTGGCGACTCCGGTCCCTTTGTGTTGACCATCCTTGGTAAGGACGGCAATAATTTTGATGGGCTGTGTGTGTTAGGCGAATGGTAATGCGGCTATTGTTAACATCAGCTACACCGCCATCCCGGAAGAACAGCTACGGCGGGCCGCCACGGCCGGCTCCATCGCCACATCCGGAGCGTTCGTACCACCGGGACAGACACGGCGTTTCGTCTCCTACTGCGCGGTGTACAATCCCCATCTCTCCCGTCTGCCCACGGAACAACAGGTCAGGTGGTGTTTTGGACTGCACCGGGAAAGTTTTTTTTGCTAACAATAGAATTTATTAAATCTATATGAAAACTATTTTTGCTGAATTCATTACAGAATTTTTTTTTCGAACTTTAATAACCGGTTAAGTTTTTTTCTGACAAAGGAATATATTGGTTTTATTATCTTTGTTGAATTCGTTAGTCTTTTTTTAAAAGTAAGTTCAATATCCGGTGAAGTTTTTTTCTGACAAAAGAATGTTAGCAAATACAATTTCATAGTTTTGTTGATTAATTAAAGAACAATTGGACTGATGCATCAAACTGGCGATTAGTATAAACTTTGTTAATGATTTTCTGTATTATTTATTTTCGATTTTTATTTGGTACTTTTATAGCAAAGTATTATTTTAATATGAGCAAAGCAATATATTACATGTTAGTTTGTTTACTATAATTACACTTGTGCGCAAACACTTCTAATGCTATGGAAGGAATAAAACAGGTCATGTTTGAAAAAAAAAATAATAATTACACATGACCACTCTTTATATTGTTATTTTTCCTTTATATTTATTTGGAATTTATTTGCTTGCAGGAATGGACACCCTTCAAATTCGTGAACAATGTCGACATGTGCAACAGCACGACCCGTCCCGATATCACCGGCACCTTCATCGCCGCCTTGTGGTCCAACTGCACGGCCTATGATCAGGGAATGGCGGCGGAACGGCAGGGCGCCCGGGGATTACTCATCGGCAGTACCAGCGTGGTAAGACATGTTCATTTAACCAAATTAGTAAAAGTAATAAAAAAAATGAAGTGACCAGATAAATTGAATGAAATTTATTAAAATACGTTTAAATTAAATAATTTAACTGGAAAATAAATTAATAAGTAATATTAAAATAAATAACTAGGCAAAACTAAATAGAATTGGAGCAAAATTTAAATTAAATAAATAACCTGATAAACTGAATAATTACAGTAACATTTAAAGTAAATAACCAGATAAACTGAATAAAACTGGAGTAAAATTAAATGAATAACCAGATCGACTGAATAAAGTCAGTGTAAAAAAATTAAATTAAATAAATAACCAGATCAACGGATCAGGAAAAAATTGCAATAAAACTTAGAATAAATAACCTAAATACATTAGTAATAATAAAATAAATAACCAGGTAAACTGCATGGCAAAATGGATAGGCTAGTTTACTTGGTAAGAATCGAACAAGCAGCAAGAAGTCAGTCAAATTCACTCGACAACCAGTTCTTACAATTGAAAAATGTAATTGTGCTGTTAGTTTCTGCCCGGTCAGCCGAACGCCTCCCTGGTGGGGCCGAGCGGTTTCCCCATTCTGGTGCTGAAAGGCCGGCATTTGGAGGAGCTGAAGACGCTGCCATCCACGAACAGTTGGCAAATCTCCGTCTACGCCCTGGATGAAAACTATAGCGTGGATGTTAGCGGAATTTGCTTGATTCTCCTGGCGTTGATCGTGATTGCCGTCGGCTCATACCGCTCGGGAGCGTACAGGTATTTGTCCATTTTTTTGTACCTTTCTTTGTAATATGTTTAATTATATTAATAATAAATATTTTTATTTGTAAATGTGTATTTAAATTTTTGTTTTATTATTTCTTAATTATTTATTATGTTATGTTATATTATTTATTTGTTAAATTTCTGCTATAATTCATATATATGTTTATTAGCTTTTTTCGGTATAACAGAAATAAAACGATACTAAAACTTGGTATTTTGGTACATTTTGTTGGATAGGCTAAGGTCCATTGAGAAGGCCTATCGGCGCAGCCTGAACGACGCTCATTCGCTGGACACCGTGTCCGACACCCAGCTGACCGGAAAGACGACGTCAGCGGTTACTGGTCGTGAGAGTGAACGCGCCAGCGTCAGTCTGGGATCCATCGCCGTGGTCGTCTTGGCGCTGTTTATGGCCGGTCTCTTGGTGCTCATGTATTTCTTCTACCAGTATGTGGGTATGTGGTTTGTCGGGAAACTAGGGAATTTGTCGATTTAATCAGATCAGCCAAATAAAAAAAATTAATTATCGTAAATATATAACAATTAAATACATACTAATTTTTGGAAAAACTTGTCATTTGTCATCGTAAACTTAGTCCAAATCATGTAAAAAATAAATACCGAATAGATTCTGATTACATTGTTCTTTTTATATGCGGCAAAATATTGCAGTGTTCGTCTTCATTGGCCTGTTTACCCTGGGCGCCACTTCCGGCATGTACGAGTGCTTCAAACCGCTGCTGACCTGGACTGACCGTCTGGCCTGTCGGTAAGACATGGGTTTACCCGAAACCAAATGAAAAACTGTACCGTTTTGTTATTTCCTTCTTTGTCCAGTTATCCTTTTTTTCTTTCGATTATTCTTATTATTACTATTCTTATTATTATTAATAATTGTATAATATGAATAAGAATACTATTATCCATGATTAAAATAAGTTGTGAATTTTATGCACTATTTTGTGTAAAAATATTTATAATTAAAATTATTAATTTATCCACAAAATATTGTTTAAAAACGTGTCGATAATAATATTATTCTGGTGAGTGTCTGGGACATTACAGCATCCCTTGCGGCCGGCCCGACGGCCCGGTCCACCGCTGTTGCGGCCCGTCTATCGACATCTGCGCCGTCATCCTCCTACTCAGCAGCCTGACCCTGGCCCTCGTCTGGCTGGTCTACCGTAACGGCCCCTACAGCTGGATCCTGCTGGACGTCCTAGGGAGCTTCTTCGTCGTCAGCGCCCTCACCGCCATCCAACTGCCCAGTCTCAAGGCCTGCAGCATCTTTTTATGCCTCCTCTTCATCTACGACGTGTTCTTCGTGTTTATCACCCCGTATTTAACCAAGGACGGCCAGTCGGTCATGATCCAGGTGGCCACCGGCGGCGGGGGGTATGACCCTACCAAGGACAGTGGGATCGGGGGCGCGGCAAGTGAGGTCATCCCGATGACGTTCAAGGTGCCATATAATCTCATTCCACTGCGGAAGGGGCCGTGTGATGAGCTGTTTGAGGAGCCGAGGTACTCGCTGCTGGGGTTTGGGGATGTGATGGTGCCAGGGTTTTTGCTGTCGTATCTGCGGAGTTTTGAGCTGGTCACCCAGGCGCGACCGGTGTATTTTATCTCGGGATGTGTCGATAGGTTTCTTAGTACTTTTTAACAGTTATACAGTAGTTTTATTTATTTTTTGTTAATTTTCTCTGAAGTTACCGCAATAAGATGTTTATGGGTTGTAGCATATCTGTTGAGTTTGGTGGTGACGACGGTGGCGCTGATCATCATGCACACGGGTCAGCCGGCGTTGCTCTACATCGTGCCTATCCTCCTGCTAACGGTGGTCATTATCGGCTGGCGACGGAAGGAGCTGAAACGGCTGTGGATGGGCAACTTGGTAATACACATCAACCGAATATTTGTAACGTTCCCCAACTGAAGTTCCGTTATGTATTTTATTTTGTATTGGATATTTATTTTTTTAATTTCATGCATTTATACTCACTTCAGTATTCCTGATATTTTTTATTTTTATTTATTGTCTTTTTTTATTTTGCTCATTCATTTGTAGGCTCTATTCGCCGGTGAGTTGCAGTGCAACTGCGATTTTTCCTGTGTTTTTTGTTAACGTTGATTTTATTTTTTCTTGTTGCCGGTTTTTTAATATGTTTGTCTTTTTTTTAATTTTAATGTTTTTTAATTTCTTTTTTATTGCTTTGATGATGATTAACCCTGATGCATCTGTGATTGTAGCCGGCGTTGTACGAGTCAACACAGCGGCGCAGCACCTGGCCGACGAGGGCCGAGGCCCTGGCCGGGGGCGTACCGTCCTCCTTGGCGTTGCTGGATGATGTGTAAATGCGTAGCGGAGTCGGCATTTTTGTTGCCTTTTTTGTTTCTGTTATTTTGTGCGGCATTTGGCCGGTGATTGTGGGCCATGGGTGTAGTCTGTACAATGACACTTGTTGTTTTGCTCGAAGATGATAGTGCGACGATTCCCTTGTCTTTCTGGTAAAAGGCCGAAAAAAAATAAACAATCAGAAAAAATGTGTGACGCAGGACTGATGATGTAATTATATATGCATCCGCGCTCCCAGATACAAGGGCCAGTCACCAGCCAAATTTTTGTTGGATTTTTTTGTTTTTTTTTCAGCAGAAAAATAATTAATATTCTAAAAATAATAATAGCCGTAAAATCAGATCAGAGTCCAAAGGTCACAGCTATCGATCCCGAAACACGCAGAAGCGGCGTTTTTTTCGTTTACTTTCTCACGAGCATTGAACATGTTATGCGCACGTGTATCCTCTTCCACGCTGCGAATTATTCCATACGAATGCTTTGATTCTCCCCAAGATCTGAGACTGGTAAAATTTGGAACTGCGTACAAGAAACCGGAAATCGTGCTTGTAGGGTCTCATGCCGCAGTGCCAACCACCCTGCACAAGCGATTCCACTTGAATCACTAATCCCGCCCCCGGGCGACCGCACACGCCCTGCACTACATCATAGTACACATCGATCGGTCAATCAAAGCGATACGGCACATGAATCAACGGCTGACTCAGCCCCCTTCTGACACTTTCCGTCTGCTGCTACAGTTCGCCGAACCATTTTTTTGCCCATTTCATCGGTTGATCATAGAAATCCATTTCGAACAATTAGGTGTACATCTGATATCTTTCTAGATTGCTGATCTTTGTTTTATTTTGACAATTCATGATTCAACGTGGCGTTCTAAAAAAGCAAATAAGCATGCCGTGTTGGAAGTCATAATTTGGTCGGGACCGAATGTGCAGCGATGCGAGAATTGTTTTGGTGGAAATTTTGATGGATTATTGTGGTTCTTTGGCTCATGATCATTTGCGGAGCGGTGCTTTTGTTCTGATTGATGGAATTTAACGTTTGACGCGTCTTTTGTTGATTGGTGAGTCTTTGTTTCGAAATAACAAAGGATTATTGTTCTGATAACAAAATGACAGTGCTGTTTGGTTTCCATTGATAAAATGACAAAATCACAGGGTGACAGGTGATTAGCTGTTTAGCATTAGAAATCCATAATAGTAGCATGTTTTGATTATATTATGCAGGAATCGATAAGTAAATGCCGTTTATAATAGCAATAACACAATAGTCGCACGTCGACATTGTGACAATTATGAGAATTTATGATTTTATCTTATCTTTTTCTTGTTGGAGTGACAGTAATCGTTAATACGGTGTTTACAAGGGCGCTTTGTTCTACCTCAGCAGTTTTGAATCTTTTGCGAATTTTTTAAACATTTTTCAATGTGGAATATCCACGATATAGCCATTTTTTAATTTTTCGTATTATTCCATATTTCTATATTAAATGCTTTTTTTCCGCTGTGGAAAATGTTTTCCAATTTTTCCCGTTTTTTCTACGCACTGTATGTGGACGGCGCAACAATTTTAATAATCCCCAACCATTTTCGAATTTTTTTTGTTTTTGTTGCCTTCATTATTTATGCGTTCCCGTATTTTTCCCCGTGGAAGATACATTTTTTTCCATTTTCCCGATTTTTTTCGATGCAAAAGGCGACAGAAATAGTTCTCCACTATTAGTAAATTTCTCCCAGTTATCTCTTCAAATCTGACATTTTATGTTATTTTTTCGGCTGCCGAATTTTCTATTTTTTCCCGTGGAAGATGGTTCCCGGCATTTTCTTCTCAGTTTTTTTCCGGTGCAAAAGATGGACAGAATAATCCCTAACAATTTGTAAATTTTTCCCAGTTATCTATCTTAATTACATTTTATAATTTATTTTTGTCTGCTCCGGAAATTTTTTTCTTTTCTGTCCCGTGGAAGACGCTTCCGGCACACAGTTGCCGGGAATAATGTAGCTGCATTAAAAAGAGCAGGGCCGTCAATAATGATTAGCCAGAGACAGCGGACGAGATGGGCTCGGAGCATCAATAATGCAGGAAGTGCATTTAGTCCCGCATTGGGGGCGCCGCGAGCCAGCTAGCTAGCTTGATGTAAAACGGCAGTGACAGGACGGGCCGCATGTCGAGCACATCCGGGACGTGATCGGTGCGCCGACCGACAATTTGTGGAACAATTAGACAGCCGACTGTACAAGCTGGTACCTGCGCTCTGTGCCCGTTGCCGTCCCAGCACGCCAGCTCATCCGGCGTGCATTGTCTAAACACGGAATCACCTTATTGATTACACCATGCACCCATAAACAACCATAATTGACGGGACTAGAAACGAGAAACGACTAGAAAGCCGGGGCCTTTTATCGGTCTATTCAGCTCACGGAACAAACATTTTTGCCGTGTCTTGCGAAGAATGCACAGTCTAGTCGGATGGGCAGTGCCGTGGGTCAGCAGCGTTGATGATTGGACAATGCTGGCTATTGTCCACCAATGACTATAGCGTGTTGATATTGTATACAGTAACGGATTGGTGCATGTTATTATCGCGGGTTGATTGTTGTACGGATGGGTTTTAGCCGTCGTGGATTGATTGTTTTATCGTACGGACGGTTGTACGTCGTCGGTTGATTTATCGTACAGCTGCGGATTTGTTGTAGTTGAGGATGGGGAAAAGTGGGAGTAAGGAGCGCGGCCGGGAACGGGATGAATCCGGGGCGTTTCTGAAGAAGCCCCCCGCGCCCAAGATTGTCATCACCGCCAGTTCGGATGACAGTCCCGATCTGGATATGGACCATAATAAACGCTACAACGGTACGTGCAACATTGGATTTATCAAACTTTTCTATGCGCTCCCGGAAATTTTAACTGTATTATACCGTATTTTTTATTAGCATAAAATTAATTTTTTACCAGGTTATAAAATAGAATATAAATAGCATACAGATAGTATAAAAATTGGTTATTTTGAGCATTTTAAAAATAAAAAATAGTGAAAACAACAAAATAAAGAAAAGTATGAATAAGAAAATATTAAATAGATAAAAATAGTAAAGGGAATAGCGAAAAAAAGAATTTAAATAAATAATTAATAGAATAATACTAGTAATAAAAATGACAGTTATGTGGACAATTAATGTGGCGACCGATAGAAAAAACTAAATGGGCTGGAATACCACAGAAAATTGGATACAGTCCATCATAATAGTTATGATCGACACAGTGCAGCTGTCCATGTGTGACAGCCCTGATCGACAGTTGGCGGTGTTGTTCAAATGTGCGATTCTTCGGTTACGTAAGCCAAATAATTCATGCTGTAGACTTTAGAGCGTGCATGATGGTTTGACCGATAAACGAGTCGATATTTCGTGCAAGAATACTGTGCACAGATAGAATATACATGTAAATCAAGCCAAGTAGAACGCGTACGTTTTGAATTTTTGGTACACTGTATAGCGTAATCGATAGACAATCAGGAAGCCATTAGGGAATGCGGTGCGGTTAGCGGTCAAAGAGCACCTTCCGGTCAGGAAAAATCGTCAGCGTAAATCATCTTTATATTTGTTTTTACGTTGACAAATTGTGGCTTGTGAATTGTTTGATTGAACGCAGAATTGCTTGTAAGAAAAAGATTTATTAGAATTTATTTAAGAAAATTTATTAGAATAATAAAAATTATTAATAAAGTAGAACAGATCATATTGTGAATAATAAAAAACAGTATAAACAGAAAATAAATAAAAAATGAACTTTTATGCAGAGATTATAATGTACGTACTGGTTGCGACATCTGGAACAACGCGCTTTCCATGCTGTAGAAAATCGTTCAGGTTCAATTTTGCTGGTACATTGTGGAAATATTTCTTTATTTATTTTTCTGGAATTTTTGTTATTTGTTGCTGATTGTAAATGTAAGATTCAGTTTGTCGGTACTATCGCACTGTTGTATAGCAGACAATTAAAACTATTCTTGGTAATGATATATTGTTGTGGGAAAATGCAGTAATTACATGGAGATTGTTGTTGGCGATCACATTTCCGGCTCACCTGATAGGAGTGGTCTGTTTTTGCACGTGCTGCTTTTGTCTCAGATCCATTTTGATTACCGGGCAGTGTTGCGGATGTTTGAGCAGAATGTACGATCATCTTATCGGAAGCTGTTGTTTTTTGATGAAATACGTGCATTTTTAGAGAGGAAACTTGTGATTTATTTTCGACTTATTTTTTTTAATTGTTTTCTTTTCATTTTTTTAGATTCTGCAAAAAGTATGCATTATGAAATTCATTTTTTTGGGTGCAGTTGTTTTTTGATGAAATACGTGTGTTTTTAGAGAGATACCTTTTGATCTGATTTTTATTCTTTTCGATTTGATTTGAATATGGTGATTTTATGAAATTGTGCAAAAAGTGTGCATTATGAAATAATAATTTATGTAGTGGTATTGTAATTTTTTGACTTCGTACAGAAATCACTAACGACGAATCAATATGTAGATGTGGCTGGCCCAGGGAGCAGCAGGAAGCGCACAATCAATGCTCAACTGAGACAGCGCGTACAAAGTGAGTCAGCGAGCTGGTTAATTAAATAAAATTATTTTGTTTGGAGCGGCGCTTTCTGGTTAAGGTCGGTGCACATGATCATGACACGAACTCAAAACTGTTTTTTAATTGTAGATTTAATTTTCGTAGAATTAGCATTTGTTGGTAAATTTATTTTGAGTAATGGGATTTTCTGTGAATATAATTTTTTTTTTTGTTTTTTTAAAAACTTGATTATTGATTTTTCTGTATAACGTGAGCTTTTTCCCAATAAACTGAAGATTTTTGACTTACTAGTTCTTGAATGAAATTTGGTTTTCAACCGTACGCATCTTTTTAATTGTAGATTTAATTTTCGTCAATTCAGAATTTTTCGATAATTTTATTTTGAATATTAATGTGATTTTCTGTAATTATAATAATATTATTTTTGATTTTTTTAACATTCGATTATTGATTTTTCTGTTATATCATGACCTCATTTCCGCAAACTAGAGATTTTTAACTGACTAATTTTTGGATGAGATGTTTTTTCTAACTGGATAATCTGCTTTTCTGCAAACGTAAATTCTGTTCACATTTTTTTAGAAACTGTGAATCTGTGATTATTGATTTTTCTGTTAACCAGAGCAATGCATTTCCTTAGATTTAATCATGAGCTGATCGTCATTGCTTTTTTGAATAATTTCCCGTTTGAGTCGTCGAGGTCGGGGAGCAGTTGAATGGGAGAAAAGGTCAAGTTGCACGCTAATTGAGAATGCAAGTGTTCCCGCGCACCGGAAGCATTATTTGGTGGCCTGTCGTTATGACCGCATATTGGCACAGGCAAATTCACAGCAGCTTGTATTGTCAGTGATCCATAGAAATAAATCGGGTAATAAATATGCCGTTATTCGATCTTCAAGGGTCGGTTTCCCAGTCAAAATGAATATAAATTTCTGTGATTTTTCGATTGTGTGGGCGGAACGGTTATTATCGGAGGTAGTGATCTGTGATATTTGATCGCTTTTCAAAATTATTACCTGGTGTGATTGATGGTTTGTGTAGGTGTGCGTTTTATCTGCACCATGAATTTTCCAATGGTATTTCGAGTTTTACCGGTACTCGGTTCTCTGCGTTGTTTAAGCTTTTTCTTCCGAGTAGAAAAAATGGGAGAAAAATCAAGTAAAATGGAATAAATAATAGTAATCTGCAAGAAAATATTTGGTGAGATATAACGTATTCGGAAACGGTTCCAAAACCATTAGTATTTCTGTTTAATATTAACTACAAATTATTTAATGTAAAACTCATGTCTGTCGAATATTCAATGCAAAAGTACTGATTAAGAATGTAATTAATAGTTTTTGTAAAAATGTTTAGGCACTAAAAAAATGTGTGAACGGAAAATATTAAAAAATTGCACTGTAGGTCTCGGTCAGAAAATTATTAAAAAATAGAAAATTAAAAACCGAATTGTGAAAAATATTATTACAAAAAATTCCCATTTAATTAAAATAGTGATCATTTTTTGGACAAGTGGAGTGTCGTGTTTTTGAGCATCAATACGGCATCTTTTTCTTTCCAATCTTTTTCTGTCAATTTCCAATAAAAAACCTGACATGTCCCTGCTCTGAATGATAGGCGAAACCAGCGGCAGTCTCAGCCGGAAGAAAAAGGACGGCCGGGACGTGGTGCAGTCGGCGCCGCCCGAGGGCGACCCCATGGTCAGTGAGCGGCAGGCGCACAAGAACTGGCTGATCGCCCTGACCCTGCTGCTCATCTACATTGCCCTGGTGGTGATGACGGGCCAGTTGACGCGGATCGCCTTCGAGAAGAACGTGTACAAGTACAAGGCGCCCTTCCTCTTTGTGTGGTGCAAGGTGACACTGCGTATCCTGGCCTTCCCCTCCGTCCTGGCTATCACGCTGCTGATTCGCACCTGTAAACGGCAGCCCATCGCCCTGCACGCCATCTGGAGGTAACAATAGCCAGAATTTTGTTTTACCTTGGAATTGTTAGTTTTTTTTTTATTTGTGTTGTATTTACTTTCCGATGTTGTAGGCACTGCACGAAAACCCTGCGCAACGCTTCCGGCCAGATCACCGTCGGGCAGGTCCTGCGCAAGTTCTTCCCCATGTCGATCACGATGCTGCTGATGCAGATCGGCTGGGTGGTGGGCATGGTGTACGCGCCCACCTCCATCGTGGCGGCACTGTGCGCCGGCGCCGTCGCCTTCTCCTACGTCCTCTCCTGGCTGGTGCTCAAGAACAAGATGCTCTTCATCAAGGTCAGTCCATTGCAGTACATTATTCCAACGAGTTACTTGGTGGCCACCTCTTGCATTGTGCAAACTACGCTGTACTGTATCGTCGATCGTTAGGCATGGAGTTTGAATGCTAGTGCTGATTAGGGATCGGTGATGGGCAGTACATGTGTGATTGTCGTTGTTTAGGGTTTGTTTGTGATCGTGGCATTCGTCGGCATCGGCCTGATCGCCTACGAGACCAGCGCCACATCCAAGTGCGACATGATCGTCCTCAACGTGACCGGGGTCGCGGAACTACCCCCGAACACCACAATGACTATCCCCGCCGGTGTCCTACCCCCAGGGGCGGCCACACCGGCCCCGGAGACGCCCGGATGCGCGGCGACCTCCAAGCTGTACCTGGGTGTCATCTTCGGGCTGGGCGCGGCCATCTTCTACTCGCTGCACCAGCTGGCGTTCAAGCTGGCCTACCCCGTGGCCGATCTGATCCAGGTGTCCTTTATCATGTCGTGTATGTCGCTGATGATCTCCTTGATGTATCTGCCCGTCCCGGTGACCATTCATCTGACCAAGTATGAAGAGTGGCGCTGGGATCACATGCCTATTGCCATTAGCTTCACCGCCTGGTGTGGATCGTATGGTACGTTGTATACAACGTTGTTGTCATTGTAGCCGCCTCGGGTGTCGTCTCGATACCTCCCAGATGACTGTAATTGATACGGTAGTCAGTGGACCTTCGGATGGGTAGGGTTCAGTTAGTGTCACCCGTAAGCGGTTGCAACGACTGCAGACGTTATCGGTCAGCTGGGCTCTGATGTATACTCATGGTAACCGCCTCGGGTGTCGTCTGGGTATCCCCGAAATGACTGTAATTGATACGGAAATTAAGTCAGTTAGCTTTCGCAGGGATGTAGTTTGGTTAGTGTCACCCCGCGGCCGGTTGCAGACGTTAGCATTTTAAGAAGCGGGACAAGAGGAAATGTCCGGCTGTGACGAGAACAGGCAATCTGACATGAATAGGAAGAAACATGAGTTGTCCTTCACCCGAGCACGTAATCGCCGTGTGAAATGGCCCCGGCGCGATACACATACCCGGCCTCTTGATGTGATCCCCTGGTGTGTTGTCTGGGATCATTATCCCCGTTTAAACGTCTCCCTTAAAATGTCGCTCGGCATGCAGAGATAGGAGAAAATGTACGAGGTTAGTTCGTGCCATGCGATACAGGCCGCGTTTCAGTATGCTGCCGATTGGAAATCTCGGGTGTAAGTAACACTTGCCGAGTGAATCCGCCGGTCTCTTGAGGGATGGGATGCATTGCCGAGAGTCCCGTCAAGTGGGATCATGTCGCTCATCAACCCGGGCGATTACCGTGTCCTTGCTCCCGCACTTGAGGCGGGTCCCTTATCCCAAGTAGCAGCGTTAGCGTGCATATGTATTGTGCGTTTCCAGTACATGTGCAACGTGCGTTTTTCCCTGGGAATTTGTCCTTGTTCGTTGCTGTCGATTCGCATTGATTCATTCACAGTTGAGAGTGAAATTAGTCGGTTTGGGTAGAAATTAGTCTAACGTCTGGAGTGGGTGGTTTTATCTGCGGCAAATCGACAAGGGTTGACGGGAAATTAGATTAGGAGTGTACAGTACAGTATACTGATGTTGTGTCTGTGTTGCAGTGAGCTCGATATCGTACGCGTATGGACTGGCGTTGTCGACGCCCTTCTTCATGTCGGTGTCGGAAGTGCTGATTGTGGCGCTCAATACCGGTATGTTGATCAAAAATTTCTGTTACTGAAACAAAAAACTTAATTATCTATGCCTTTTTGACTTAAATGTTGAGAGAAAATCTTAGGTGATTTTAATGCTCAGTTTATATTTTAAAATTTGTCTTATAAAAAATAAATTTTGTTTTTAAAGTAGTAATGTATATATTTGAAATCTAAAAGTTATTTTGTAAAAATAAATTTTGTATTTAAAGTAGTACTGTTACTACTTTAAATAAAAATTTTTGTTTCACAAATACCTTTGAAATTTATTTAAAAAAATAGGTTTTGTATTTAAAGTAGTAATTAAAAACAATGTTAACAACTGTGAACATTGTAGTGAAGTAAGAACAGTGGCTTTTAACAAAAACCAAAAAAGATGGATAAATAAATAGCGATCTGACAACGGTTACAGGTATCGACACCATGGTGCACATGGTGGAGATGAAAGTACTGCAGATCATCGGCACCGCCCTGGTCGTGCTGGCCTTCCTGTTCATGGTCATGCCTGACGCCTGGCTGTCGGTGCGGCTGCGACGGCCCAAGGAGCGGTCGCCGGCGCCCGCCGAACTGCAGGCCCTCCGTCCCCTGCCCGACAAGGACTGAGGTGGGCGCGATGGAACGATTCCGGTGACGCGCCGGTGGCCTTCTGGCGCGGTTTCCCGCTTGTTTTGATTTCTTCCCCCTTTCATTCTGTTTTGACGTGTGTGGGCTGGAGTGCGTTCATCACAACGAGTGTCTCGGTTGTTGCGACAGGGTTCTGTTTGTTTTTACCATTAATTTTTTGTTTTTAATCTTTTTATTTTCTTGTTAAATGGTTGGACTATGCGGAGAGACGGTGTTATACGGTAACAAGTGAACTGGCTGGATATGTGAATATACACTGAAATGAAGATGTCTAAAGGTCACCGGTCTGGTTGTCACCTGGGGCGGCTGATGCGTCACTAAGGTCGATACATGTTACACATACATACATGTTACACATACGTGTCACATAAGACATACATACATCTTACACATACATATGTTATACATACATCTAATCGTACGTCACAGAGTATTATTTATTTGTCTGCTGATAAAATCAACAGCTTCTTTTAAAACATACAGAAATAACCGCAATCGCCGCACTATCATCACAGATCAACAACGACGCGCAAACCCCCCGCTGTCGCCGTTGTACCGAGTCACCGAACCACGCCCATACGACCAACTTCACACACCACATCCCCAGCACAACAAGAGAAACAAAAAGAAACAAAAAAAATATCCAACAAAAATGCTGGGTGTGATGTCATACACAGTGTAACCGCTATATAATTCACTCGCATCACAGTTTTTAGACTTGTCGCACATCGTCCAGCAGCGCCGAGGAGGACGGCACACGGCCGGGCACGCCCCCTGCCAGGGCCTCGGCACTCGTCGGCCAGGTGTTGCGCCGCTGAGTGGACTCGTACAATGCCGGCTGTAACACAGATGCACAGGGTCAATCATCATCAAATCAATGAACAACATATAAAAAAATAATAAAGCAATAAAAAGAAAATTACAGCTTATAAAAATGCAAGAAAAATCACAAATGGACTGTAAGTGTAAATCACCGGAGAATAGTAATTAACTAAAGGATCGAAATAAAGAAACAAATAAATAGAAAGACATGAAAAATGTTATGAATATTAAAGTGAATATAAAATGAATAAAATTAAAAAAAACCGTACTAATAAAATCACAGGAAAATAAATATATATGATAAAAAAGATTCGCTGAATAAGATAGGTAACTCAACGTCAATGAAGAATGATACATGTGAACAAAATATTCTCGGCAAATGTGTATTACCAAGTTGCCCATCCACAGCCGTTTCAGCTCCTTCCGTCGCCAGCCGATAATGACCACCGTCAGCAGGAGGATGGGCACGATGTAGAGCAACGCCGGCTGACCCGTGTGCATGATAATCAGCGCCACCGTCGTCACCACCAAACTCAACAGATAGGCTACAACACACAACAACCTATTACGGCAATTTTATACATATGTAAAAAAACAATTTAAGAAAACAATAAACACAAAAATACCAAAACAATAATTATATTAAAAATATGTAATAATAAATTACAGACTCAGAATGTTAATACAATCAATAACAATATAATATAATAAATACAATATTTATATCAATAATATATAATAATAAATTACAGATTCATAATGTTAATACATGCATAGTAAAATCATACATATGTACATTTTGTATACGGTGTTTTATTAGGATCCATTATTATTCGGTGCTCGTTCTGACAAGTGATGCGAAGTGAATAGATAAGTAGCGACTTGCAAATTAGCGGCGATATCGCACTGTTGTGACCCTTAAACAGCTGTGACATCACACCGCCCAAGGCAGCACATTTGGCTACTGTCACGCACTTGCGCAATCTTCTCACTTAATTCTTAACGTGATATAATAACAAAAAAGATGCTGAAAGCGAAAGCTGCGATTGTGATTATGACTGAATTTATGGAAAGTGAAGGTTTTCCAATAATCATGAAAAGGACCGTGACCGTTCAGCTCAATAAGATCACCATAAATAAATCTATAATAAATTATAAAAAATTAATAAAATTCGCAGAAAAATTGCAACACCACCAAAAAAGATCACAAAGAGAAAAGTGATCAAAATTAGCTTTAAAAAATTAACAAAATATAAATGTGGAGATAAACTAACCAAAGTATTGCGCTAAACAAATTTCCAAAATTATTTGGAAATTATATATTTTAATTTATAATATGTATTAAATTACACGTTTTAATTTACTATATTGTAAATTAATAAATTTAATTTTCAAAAAATTAAAAAACAATAAAACAAGAAAATGAATGAAAAATATTTATGAAAAATAATAATTTAAAAACCTAATAAAATTACAAACCTAAAAAAATCTTCGAAACTTACCGACACACCCCCAGATAAAATACACGGGCCGCGCCTGGGTGACCAGCTCAAAACTCCGCAAATACGACAGCAAAAACCCCGGCACCATGACATCCCCAAACCCCAGCAGCGAATAACTCGGCTCCTCAAACAGCTCCTCACACGGCCCCTTGCCCAGCGCAATGAGGTTATGCGGGATTTTAAACGCCGCCGGGATGACCTCCCTCGCCGCGCCCCCACTCCCGCTGTCCTTGGTGGGGTCATACCCCCCGCCGCCGGTGGCCACCTGGATCATCACCGACTGGCCGTCCTTGGTTAAGAACGGGGTGATAAACACGAAGAACACGTCGTAGATGAAGAGGAGACAGAGAAAGATGCTGCAGGCCTTGAGACTCGGGAGTTGGATGCCGGTGAGGACGCTGACCAGCAGGAAGCTCCCCAGGAGGTCCAGGAGGATCCAGCTGAAGGGGGCGTTACGGTAGACCAGCCAGACGAGCGACAGGGTCAGGCTGATGAGGAGGAGGATGACGGCGCGGATGTCGATGGACGGGCCGCAGCAGCGGTGGACTGGGCCGTCGGGGCGGCCGCAGGGGATGCTATCATGCCAAAACACCCCAGTTAGCCATAATACCAAAATTTTTAACTATATTCTTGATTGTTTTATTTATTACAATTAATTAGTATAATTATATTGTATTTTACATTGCTGAAGTATCACTAATTTTACCAAAAATGATTTTAATTATATTTTTGAATTATCGATATATAAGAAAAATATTATATAAAATTTAATAAAAGATGTCAATCATGATTAACAGCATTTGTATTAATATTAATTAATAATAATCGAAACATCTCAAATGAACCACGTACGAATTTAGTCAACACTCATTTTCGAAGAAGACTTCCAGGAATAGTCAGAAAAAAGATGGATAACTGAACAAAAAAAAGGAAATATAAAGCGGTACAATTTTTCCACTAATTTCATATATAAACTGAACCACTGTCTTACCGATAAGCCAGACGGTCAGTCCAGGCCAGGAGCGGCTTGAAGCACTCGTACATGCCGGAAGTGGCGCCCAACGTGAACAGGCCAATGAAGACGAACACTGTAACAATTTTGCCGCACATAAATGACCAATTTTCTTCACAATTATGATGTACTTAAATTTAAATTTTTTAATTAAATTTTTAATTAAAATTTTTAAATTAAAATTTCAAATATTACGACAATTTTTATTTAAATTCATATAATAATCAACAAATGCGGCCAAGGCCAACGTACCCAAATACTGGTAGAAGAAATACATGAGCACCAACAAGCCGGCCATAAACAGCGCGAAAACCACCACGGCAATCGGGCCGAAACTGACACTGGCGCGTTCACTGTCGTTCTCCGCTGATGCCGTCTTCCCGGTCAGCTGGGTGTCGGACGCCGTGTCCAGTGTCTCGTTCAGGCTGCGTAGATAGCCCTCCTCAATGGACTTTAATCTGTCCAACAAAATGTATCAAAATACCATGTAAAAACATTTAAAGTACGCAAATCTGCCTACAAGAAAAATAACTTTCCCAGTGTTTCTCCAACTTGTGTATCACATTTTTACGGTTATCTTATATCTATATTACACTCAAATAAAATAGTATAAATATAAATTTAACATCATATTTTTCTAAAATTTATTAAACAAGTAATAATAATTAAAAAAAATTAAATTAATAATAAAAATATTTAAACAAGTAACAATATTTAAATTAAAAAATATATAAATGCAATACTAATTATACATAAAAAATATGGTGTACAAATGGAAGAGCTACCTGTGCGCTCCCGAGCGGTATGAGCCGACGGCAATCACAATCAGCGCCAGGAGGATCAAGCAAATTCCGCTGGCATCGACGCTATAGTTTTCATCCAGGGCGTAGACGGAGATTTGCCAAGAGTTCGGCGAGGGCAGCGCCTCCAGCTCCTCCAAATGCCGGCGTTTCAGCACCAGAATGGGGAAACCGCCCGGACCTACCAGGGAGGCGTTCGGCTGACCAGGCAGAAACTGTCAATATGTATCCAATTCAAAATCGGTTGTTGCATGTTTTTTAATCGCTTTTTGCTGACTGGAGAATTTTTAACAAAAATTAATAAACTACCTTATCAACTTATCTGGTTTTTTATTTTATTATTAGCGATCTAATCCATTAATTTAATTTTAATTTAATTATAAATTTTCTTGTAAATTTAGATAATAAATTTCCTATAAATCTAGGTTTCTTATAAATTTAAATTTCTTACAAATTTCTTATACATTTAAGTTTCTTATAAATTTAAATTTCTTATAAATTTGAATTTCTTATGAATTTCTTAAAAATTTAAGTTATAATTTTAATTTCAGTTATACATTTTGGTATTTAATTTAATTTTTTTATTAAATCTAAAATTTAGAATTTTTATTTTATTTAATTTTTCAGTCCAACTTTTCCTCATAACAGTATTTCATCTGCTGTTTTTTTCTGCACTTTTTACAATGTTTTATATCTTATTGTTCTTTCTGTCAGCAATAAACAAGCTGGAATTCTAATAGCTGCGTCAAAACCAGAACCGGAAACGTCAACAAAATTCTCCAAAAACATCAACAAAAAATTCCCCAACGGCTGTAAAGAAATGCGATTACGGCGCTGTAATCAACTATTTTCACCGGCTATTTGTTGTTGTTCTGGGAAAACCGGTCGAAAAGCCGATTAATGCTTGTTGTCGTTATGTAACGACATGCCGGCAGCTACAGCCGTGACAAACACAAATATTGACAACATAACGCTGTAACGGTCTCTTACCACGCGGGTACTACCGATGAGTAATCCCCGAGCGCCCTGCCGTTCCGCCGCCATTCCCTGATCATAGGCCGTGCAGTTGGAGCGCAGGGCGGCGATGAAGGTGCCGGGGATATCGGGGCGGGTGGCGTCGTTGCACAGGTCGATGTTGTTCATCAATTTGAACGGGATCCATTCCTGCACGCAAATCAATTCCAAATAAATATAAACTAAGGAGTGGTCATAAATAGCTATCAAGTATCAACGATCATCATCAATGGATAAACACTAACGAATAATACATTAATTAATTATATTCAATATCAATTATATTAAATATCACACTACCAAGCTAAACACTCAAATGCAAATAAAGAACAACAGCAAGACAAACCCGGAAAGAATTACTGTTCATTTTTTTAAATTATTATTTTTTGTTAATATTTTTTATTTTTTGAATTTATTAATCATTTTTTTTAATTATTTTCTTTTATTTTTCAAATCCATAATAAAGAAAAACAGCAATACAAAACTGGAATGATTATTGGTAAATTTGCTAATTATTATTTTTTGTTAATATTTTTTATTTTTTTTAATAATTTCTTAATTAATTGTTTTAATTTTTTAATTAATTCAATAATAGTAGATAAGTCTATAAGCGAAAATCTTTCCGGTAGAGCGTCAAAAATTCACACTGACCTGTTGTTCGGTAGGCAGGCGGGAGAGATGGGGATTATACGCCGCGCAGTACGAGACGAAATGGCGTGTCTGTCCCGGTAGTGCGGGCGCTCCGGATGTGGCGATTGAGCCGGCCGTGGCGTCCCGCCGTAGCTGTTCTTCCGGGATGGCGGTGTAGCTGATGTTGACGATGGCCGCATCACCTTTCGCCTAACACATACAGCAAACTTACCAACAACATCTGAGAACATCTTCCTTTTTTTAACAGTAGCTAACTTCAAAAGTACGGTCAAAGTAAATGCACAGATGGACAGGAAAAATTGGTCAATAATACGGGGTCGCCAGGACAACCGCCCTGGTACACTGACAAGGTAGCCGTCTGTTTTACCTGGTCAGGCATCTGTGACAGCGCGACCAACAGGCACAACACCAAGCGGGCGCATCCTGCCTTCGACATGGATCAGATGGCTCCGCGATATCCTCGGTCCTGTTTATCGCAACAACAACAATTTCCACTACAAAATGGACCTCCCTTGCTTCAGATGTAATCACGCCCACATTCAGATCACTGACAATCCTACAGGAAGATGAAACCGTCATTAATAACCAGGGAAAAATAACACAAAATAAATCGGAAATAAACTGCCTTATTTGTGGTTTGCTATTCTACTGCGGTGGTAAAGAAAACAGCCGCGCCAATAGTAGCGAACAAAACGCTTGACTGCCTGAGGCTGTTCATACGCTTCCGTACGTAACGCATTCTGTAATACTACACCACTATGATGCTTTCCCTTTCAGTCTTTGTATATACCAAAAATTACTAGTTTTGGATTGTGATGTAATTACCGCCGTCGCTGTACCATAAAAATGTTATGATGACAACTTTCTTCGCCGCGGAGCAATTTGGCAAAAAGAGGGGAGATTACAAGTTGGTTTTTATCGACAACACGAGACACTCGTATACCCAACAGAAATCTAATCATATCATCCTGTCACATTTGTCAAGTAAGGAAAACGTACAAGTGTATGTTTAGACTGGACTAATCACGTGACCCGGAGTGCAAGATCGAAGAATCAGCAAAAGAGTCCAGATTCGGGAAATCTCCCGTGATGACTCACCTAACGCTTCCCGTTGTTCCCCACGCATGAAATACCACCACTTAACGAAAATTACCACAATATAATCGATTAAGTGAGAAATCAGAATACGACAGATGATTCAGTTTGAAGAATTCGCGTCAGACTGAAGAGATCTAGACGATTAGGTTGGGACTATCATGTGCATGTCGTGTGCACCAGCAGAGAAATTGCTGCTTCTTCCCAATCTGTCTATCCGAATGGAATAGCACTTTTATCAGTAATGAAACACAGTTATTAGAGAATCACACCCAAAGGAAGAAGATTCACCATTCTGCTGATGTCTGGTCTGGTTAATAAGCAAACTGGAGTCCTTGACAAAAATCAGGAATGGACTGGCTGCACGCATCCCATAGAGAATCTGTAGCCGTCAACCGCCCAGATATGACGTTCTATTTGCTGACCCATCTCCTTAGCTATGCGCCCGCCTGGTGGTGGTGTTTAATGGGGCATTTGCCCCCCTTCCCTAGGGAGAAATGTAATTTTGTACACTAAACAAACTGCTAAACTGCTAAACATTTAATAAAACAATGGCGCGTGTTCAATAATTTGATAATTAAGTTTACAGGAAACGGGCGGGAGTGTGAAAAAGATGGACGGTTCCGGGCGTACTTAACGTAACCGTCGCCCGATGAGCAAAAGAAGAATGCTACCGCTCTCGGACGGCGTCTATCTTTAGAGAAGACGGTTTTCTGCGAATCTGCTCACAATTCATCGTGACCATAGACTTCATGCGTCCGTACCGTGGGCGGGCGGAAAATAACTTACTTGTACCGGAAGTAAATTTGCTCCTAGACACACATGCTAAGAAGGCTATGTTCAGCGTACTGTAAGGCTCGGTTTATGGCAATGTCTAAACACTGGGTGAAGGGGGAATGAACAGGGAGATTTGTTTAACATATTTAAGGGGGCTACTCATCCCAGAAATGTGAGGGAACTATTTTGTGCTCACCTAACGGATTCCAAGTTCTTTCGCCTGACTCGGAACTGTTCGAACTCGGCCAAACCCAGCAGTACTGCAGTGTTGGGCGGTTGGTAACCGTACGGAAATCTCTGTCGGTTATGCAACGGTTCCGGTTTTTTTGGCCTACGGCTCGCCCTATTTTTAGCCGCATAAAGTCTATTATTATGATATCCTACGCCGTACTCTTTACAAAAAAATTCTTCCCGATTCCTAGCTGCACCAGTTTAAAAAATATGAATGCAATGGTTTGAAATTTTTTAACTGATCTGGTTAGTTTTCTCAGTTGAAAATGCCATTGATAATGATTTGTGCGCGTAAGTATAGTTGTAGACCGAGGCTTCTGGTCCTGCCATGGCTGCATCGTTGGACTCTGTTCCGTATAACAACTCGAAAAGCTCATAGAGGTGTATTTTGTTTAGTTAGCGGCACAACTCCAAAACAGCCAGCGGTGTCGCCCGTTTCCTGGGATGTCTTCGAACGCTGCCTGATTGAAGAGTACATCGAGCAGCACGGGACGGATCCCGTCAACGGACTGCCTCTCACCCAAGAACAACTGATTGTCATCCAAAGTAACTTAAGTAAGAGTCAATACTCGAAGGATTGAAAACAATGCTTGAACCAGTGTATTCCAGGCACCATGCCACCTGAAGCCCACGCTTCACCGACTGAAATGGTATGCTTTACGCTTTTGTGAAACTGAATGATTGACAGCAGTTAGGTTGCAATCGTACCCATTTCTGTGTTATTCAGGGGATTCGTACGGGTGTTCAGCTACCAATACAAGAGGATAATGCACCAACACGGGATAACCTAGACGCCAGCGCATTACACCCGTCTGACACTGTTCTTGATCAGTCTGATATTTCTCCCCATCGTTCCAGCGTCGATGGGTCCCGGAAAAGAAAGCAATGCGAAGGTCAGTCGTTCCATCGGTTTCTGGATATTTCAGTATGGAAAAGTGATCTTCTGGGACAATTAATTTGTGCGAATCTGTTAAGGAATAATGTTACTTAATATATTAAAACTATGCTGTTGGCCTGCATACGTAATGATTGATATCTGTCCCATGCGTTCCCTTTGTAGTCTTCTAATCTTGTCGTTTCAGAGCCCGATATTATGCTGACCAGTTCTCGTGATGATTATCTGGGGATGGATAGCCCTGGGGCGAGGAAAGAAGGGGATGAAATCAAGGGGCGTCTTCAATTAGCGAAACATGATGAATTGTCAGACTTGGTGAGTTATGGTTACGGACACGTCGTGTGCAGAATCGGCCGACGCTACGTTGCGCTTGCCCCCCTGAAACGTCTCGAATAGCTTCGGAGGGCAAAACCAGTGTAAAAATTTCGGCTTTCGAAAGCATGTTGAGACATCTGCAGGAAATTATCTGGTTTGAATTCTCTAATAATTCGTGATGTTGCGTGGGTGGTCACCTGGAAAACGTCCTGATTCTTTTTGCTGCGAACTGTAATGCACGGCTTGGTTTTGCAGGAGGACTTCAAGCAAGATTCTGGAACTCCTACTGAACACGAAAACAGTGTAAAAACGATGGAGGACGAGTCGTGTTACGGTACGGATGGGAAGAAATCCGCGTCCACCAACCAGGGAATCTCCAGCAGCGACACCAGCCCGAATAAAGATGTAGCTACCATTCAGGTTTGCTTCATAGAGTTCTTTGTTAACCAGATGTCTTCGCTTGTCGTATGGCGCATTGAGAACGCAAATCACCTCATTAGCCACACCTTTTTCAAACACGGGTCTCTTTTATCGTGTCGCATTCTTTGATTGCGTGCGCAGAAGGGTTTGCATAATGTTTTCAGGCGGATAGCTAGCATGGTGGAGTTGGAACCGATCGCAATGACTTGCAAGGATCCGGCCCGATGACTCGGACAAAGAAGTTGTCTGGTACTGTAAGTTGTTTAGTCTAATATATAGTTTAATATCCGGAAAGGAGAGAAGTATTGAGTGGTTGAGAGGTCTACACGAGAAGTTGTTGAAAAACGAACAGGTAGAAGAAACAAAGTATGCTTGCTATCGGTCGCTTATTACGCATCAATTTGTAGACACTTGCTAATACTGTTTCCAATGAGCCATGCAGCGATTCAACCGTCCTGCAGATGGTGGAACAACCTGCTGACCGCGTCATAGCTGAAAGGATGCTGGTTCGATGCACAGAAGATGGAAAGGCAAAAGCGTTTGCATCTTCACTTGCACCTATTGTAAAGTCTCATGCAGTCCTTTTTCGGCTTAAAGCCATTTGATTGGGACTGGTTTTTACGTTGTGGTACCTGGTAAACCTCCCCTTTTACACGATAGATCTCGATTAGTATGACTCCTACAATTGTATTTCCGGAAGCCATAAAAGTAGTTTCGGCAAACTACGGTATGACTGATGCAACATTGCACTGTACAGTATATAAAGACTTTACAGTTCACATATAACCTACCATGTTATCTCGGGCATGCCAGGTGTAGGTTTCTATCATTCGTAACAGCTTTTCTCATTTCATAATGAGATCAATGTATAGCACGTAAGTCCAATTATTAGTACAACCGCTAACCATGTTCAGTATTCGCACTGCACGTAACGCCCGTGAAACGCGCATTATCTGTTTTTCTCGTATAGATTTCTTGTCTTGGCTTTGGCGGCCGCGTGGGTCTGGGCAGATAGAGCGGACGACTTGTTCGTGCCAGCTGATGCTGCTGCAAGGAGAGCCGTTGATGCGGTGCGTAATTTATACCAAAGTTATGGATGTGTACCGTATTTCTTTACGTATTGTCATGAATACTTCGAAGTACTGGCGAAGTCACAACAGCCACGCATCTGTAAGCCTTGCATTAGCCTTCATTATTGTTTATTATAACCAGAACATAAATGAGCAGTATCCAGAAATCCGTACAGCAATCCGTTTGTGCGCGCAACGTCCGACTGTTGCGCAACAGTGGCGAAAAGTTATTTGAGAAGGAAATATGTTTGAACTTTTCGCCGCGTCTGTGCAGCCCGAAGTTGCGCGCATAAATAAGTTTTTGGATACTGTTTCCAATTTTCTGGCTATTATATGTAAACAACAACGGAGACAAGTGCAAATCTTACATGTATACGGCCGTTGTGGTTTCGCAATACTTCGGACAACATGCAGAATTTCCCCTTGAGTCTATCGAGGGTCGTAATAGTGGTTTGTCATGATGCCTGCGGTGCCTGAAGGTAGTGAAAACTCGACACCTGGTAGACCTGTTAGCCAGCACAATTTGTTCTCAACATAAGCGAGCTTAGTACCAGTGTTTCAATAGGCAATCAGAATTACCAATTATACAGTACATATCTGAAAACAATTGGCGGGGCATTTTAGGTGTCCAGAGACATCATTGCACAGGCGAACCTGAACAGGAACACCAGACTGATCGCCAAGCGATATACTTCCAGTCGGGAAAGGAACGGCGCCACATCATACCTGATCACAGTTGAGTTACTGCATGGGAGTTTATGCCATCATTTCAGCCTTTGGTTTGTTGTAGATCGGCACGGACCCGCCCAGATACAGGATTGATGCTGTTGTCATCAAACGCGCGGACGGCCAGTACGAGCTAGAAAGCGTGGGCAAGGTGCTCCCGGAGCAGGCACTCCAACGAACTGAACCTGAAGATGGCTTCTTTACCTCGTTGTTAAAGAAAGCAGCGGGGGTGGTTGGTAGTTTAATCATGGCAGTAGGGGGCTTAATGACCGGAAAGTGATATGCAAACAGTGTATACCGCGTTTCCGTTTACCATGTTATCTGCACCAAGTCGTGGTGGTGTGTTGTGCAAACTTAATTTGCCGATGAAAATCTGTGCTGGATTTTCGTAGATGTTGGCGTATTATACTGCATATGCGGAGTTTTTAAGTCTTTTTGTGCGTATAACAGGCTGGGACTAAAATTCTCAAAAACGTTCGATGCATTAGAGTGAACCGCTTCGAACGCGTGAGCCGGTGACCCCGAAAAAGTGTATCAAAAATGTAGCGTTCAACAACGTGATTGTGGTTGACTGTGGTTCTGATTACCGGTGGAATTTGTGGTTACCTGTGGTCGACCGCGTTTCTGTGGTGGAGTGGGATTGACAAATCGGGGTTGAACACTTAGTGTTGTCAAACTTGCATCAAGCACGCACTGGAGCACGTAAACCACATGAGAAAGCTGTTGCGGAAAGTTAAAAAAAATAACTTTTATTGGCAAAAGCTGCAGCGACAAAAGGACACTCGCGCACCACAGAGTCATAGACACAATGTCATGTACAAAGAGCCGGAAATACGGTAGAAAAGGGATCTCGTGACACTAAGGTAACCATGCATTATTGGTAAGAAATTCGTTTTTTGTATTAAAGGCTTTGGACGTTAAGTTTTAGTCCGTTTACTTTGCAATTATGAAAGCACGCGGTAGCCAGTTTGCAATTGCTCATGTAAAATCCCTCCCGCCGGGATTTCCTTCCGCTTTTTTCCCCAAAATTTTTCACGCTTTTCGTCCGCAAAACTTTCCTCCCGCCGGAACTGCCTCTCGCTTTCCGTGATTGGCGTATGGCCGGGCATGTGTAACGGTGTGGCCTACGACCGCCCGCATATGGCAGATGTTATTACCCGTGTATTAGCTGACCATTTTTAGCTTACGCCCGCCTACCGGCGGCATTAACGTAACATTTCTTTAGGTAAACCGTAATAATGTGCAATTCCTGATTTTGCAAGTTAATTCTCCCAGCTGTTTGAACTGAATTAGCTTGCAGAAAGTTGTAAAATCTCCCTCATGGCGTGATCAATCGCCACAAAATGGTCCGAATATTTTAGCAACATATAGCATAATCAAACACTCGATATCATGGAAGCCGAGAAGTTGTTACGGGCTCTGGAATCATTGAGTACGTGGACGTTACCATCAGCCTCGGGGTCCGATGCGGGCAGCGTCGCCAACTCCGTGGAATCTGGTCTATCCCAATCCCTCTCGGGACATGTTCCCGTCAAGAAAACTAGCTTCATCAAGTACGATTCATCCGCTTCTTCCCTGGTGATCCTGTCTGAACACCAGCACCCCTGGTGGCGTACCATGGCGACAGAACCCCCACCTAATTGTTGTCATTTTGTTTGTAGGCGGAGAAGTGCCAGTAAAGTGTTGGGATTCGGGGGCGGGGGCCCGGCGGAGAGTAAGGCCCGGCTGGTGATGGAGGTGGCCGAGGCGCTGACGAGTGGAACGGCCCCGGAGAAGGGCAAGGACTTTGCGGGCGTCCTGGCGCAGGCGATTGAGCACCTCGTCAACTGCTGCGATGATCCGGATGCTAGCGTCCGACTGGCGGCCGAGGAGGCCTTAAATATTGTTCTCAAGGTAAGCCAAACTGCGGCCAAGAGTGTTTTACTAGATCTTGCATTGTTCGTAATTTGCCGTTTTTAATGTCCCTTTTTTCCAGTTTTTCCCAAATTTTTTTGTTGATTCCTTTTTATTTTTAAATTTGCTGGTGATCTCTTTTATTTTGTTATTCGTTTTGTTTCAGCTTTTCGTGTTCGTGTTTTTGATTATCAATCGAACTATACAGCATGCAGTGAGTGATCTGATTGCTAGAGAAAGTTTTCCTAGTTTTATCGTGTCGTTTTGTTGCGTTTTTCGAGTTTTATTCTTTTACTCCTTTTTCAGGATTAATTTTTCTAATTAAATTTGTGATTGTACTCGTATCGATTTTCTGTCGAGTTTTCGTAACCGTGAAATCGGTTAATTTTGTTGCAGGAGCACATTCTGGCCCAGCAGGTGACCATCCTCATTGAGCTGTTCAAGCAGGTGAAGAAGAACGATAAACCGCGCTGCGTCAAAGCCGCTTGGTCGCGTTTAGCCTTTTTCGCCAATTATGCCAAACCGCAGCGCTTCCGTAACAGGTATGTACAGGGAATTTTATTTTAAATTAAGTTGGACGGATTTCCGCAGCATTTTCCAGACAGTCTAATAATTAAAAATTAGATATTAATAACAATAATAGTAACCATTATTAATGAAAATATAAATAATTAATAATATTAATAATTAATAAAAATATTTATGGCAGTAATAACTATTAATTAATTAAAATAAGAAACTACACCACGGATAATAATAGCAATTAATAAAAATATTAATAATTATTGATATTAATAATTAATAATATTAAGAATTATTCAACAAAAGTATTAACTGCAATAATAATTAGCTAGTAATTAAAATAAGAAACTTCAACAAAAATAAAAGATCTGGAAATAAGTCCTGTTCATGCGGAACGTCAATTATGGAAAAGATTGATCTGAAAATATCAGTGACACATTGTTGACCGGGTCTTTCTGTTGTGGCTGTGGCGGGTGCAAAACTGCAAATACTAGTATGTATGGTACATTATAGCATGGTACAGCAATAAACACGTATGTAGGGCGTTTGCGGTGAACATGCTGCCCTGCATCATCCAGTTGGCGCGGCGGGACGAAGACAGCATCCAAGAAGCATTGGCCGAGGGTCTGCCGGCCGTGCTCAAGGTGCTGGGACTGTATCTGACCGAATCCGAAATCAAATCCCTCACCCGCACCTTCCTCCCCAGCCTCAGCGCCGAGAGTGCTCTGCGGCGCCGCACGGCGGCCACCAACCTCGTCACCGTCGCCCGCTACTCCAAGAAGCCGGAGCTGGCGTTTCTCTGGCTGTTGCGCGGCCTACTGGGTACATTTGACCTTTTTGATGATTTTTATATTGTGCTGTACATTCCTTGTGGATTTTATTACTTATTTTTTACTTCGAAGTCATTATTGTACTTAATTTCACTTCGCCTTTGTTGCATGTGTTTTTTTTGAATATTACGTATTTATTAACTTTTTTATAACATTAATGTTACTTTAATTTTTTTTTAAATTTAATTTTTTGAAAAAAATTTTATATTATTTTTTTGATATTAATTTTTTATTAATTTTTTTATAATAATTTTTAAAATTTTGATTTATAGTGATTTGTTTGAGAAATTTTTTTTATTACTTTATTTATTATATTTATTATATTCATATTATTATAACTTTAATTATTGAAAAAAGTACAGTTTCTTTAGTTGGGAAAACATTCCTTTGCAAAAAAGATATTGTTTTTTACACTGTGTAGCGACGTTAGTAGTGTGATTGCACTGGAGGAAATGAGCCATTTCGTTATGTTGGCGTATGTAGGGTTGGCGCGTTCCACTGCGGACAACGCCCCGTCCGCTGTTTACGCCGGGGTGCTGCTGACGGTGAAGAACATCCTGCATTTCCTGTCCAGTGCGGATGGCGCGGCACTCGCTCCCTTGGACGTCAG
>JAQGAU010000190.1:0-35257 GCA_034698045.1 Paramacrobiotus richtersi
ACGCAGAAATGGTTGGCAACATCCATTTTTGCCAAACTCTTGAACATGGAGGACCTCCGCTTCGCTTCGGTCGATGAAACAATTTGTAGTACGTACTGTATACGATGACATCCACTGCGTTCTTTGGGCCCTTTATACGTATGTAATGAAAGCGTAGTGTGGTGGCTTAACTTAATTCGATATCAAGCATGTTTGTCAATAAATAACGCTGCTGTAAACGCGGTAAATGCAGTCTGGTGTAGCTTTTTCTTCAAGTAAAATGTTTTATTTTGTGCTTCATAAATGTTTGCACTGTGCTGAAAGTGCGTCAGTTTTTTATTCAGATAGACTCTATCAAATTCCAGTGAAAGAACTTTCAGGATTGTGTGGTATCAGATCTGATCAGGGTTTTGCTGATTGCAAAATTAAAAGCATTCGAGTGGGTTATGTCGTTACACTAACTTTTATCTTTAAAAGCTTTGAGAGTAAAGTTAATCTATAACAAATCGTAGCTAAAAGCAATTAGAACTTGTAAATTTAACCATTCTTAATCTGAATATCATGCGTATATCTTTAATCGTGGGTAGGTTTGATGCAAAAAGCCACTACACTACGACTTTCTCCATCTATCCTGTATTGCTGCAGTGATCTTTCTGCTGCTTCGCTTTCATGGCGCTGTCATTTGGCCCAATTAATTGTGTCTAACTTGAAGTTTACGATCACTTGTGCATCAGGGAAAATCAAACGCAAACGCTTGTACAGATTGGACAGAGTTAACCATCATTGCCTGATAGTCCAGTCCTATCAACATGAGAGTCAAATTAAACTTGAAAAATCTGGAGCAGTTAGCTCTGGGTATGCAATATCCACATAGCGTACTGGAGATCTGAAACTGTAATTTGTCAGTGGCATTTACCAATGGAATTGGACGTGTATAATCGCGGACCAAATACATACGTGCGTAACATGCACCGATCCTGTCCACTATATGACGTAAAGGTCAACTCCGAGCGCGAGGATTGTGGGCGTTTTTTTGGTCATTAATTCACATAGGTTGTTTATTTCGTTTTAATGGTTCCGTTGTTTTTACGGTCACGGTATGTTGATGATGTGTGTAATGAATAAATTAAGCTATATCTGTACTGGGAAAAACTTATTTCGCTGTACGCGGTAGCATCCGGTGGAGCCTTTACACGTATCGAAGGCGTAGTGTGATGGCTTAGTAAGTCATAGTCATAACATCGAGCAGTTGTGTCACTGGATAACGCTGATGTAAACGTGGTAAATGCAGTGTGGTGTAGCTTTTTCTTCGAATTAAATGTATGTATTTGGTAGCTTCCTGATTTCTCCTTTCTGGTTCAGACAAAACGTATCCACTTCTAATTATGTAAAGGATTCTCTGGAAGTACGTGTGGTATCCGGTCTGATGAACGTTTTGGTGACTGGTAAATTTTAACTGCATCCAAATGAATTATATCGATGCAATAGCGAATTATGTCGACAAGAGTTTTATGGCTAAAATCAAGTTCAAAAAAGATTGTAGCTGAAAGATTTGTGGCTGTTTGTTACTATTCTTACAATTGTTGTTGGTCTGGCTTGCGGGAGGAGAAAGTTACAAAGCCACTGCACTACGATTTGCTCCAACGGTTCTTGTTTGCTGCTATATGATATCTCTGCTCTGTTTTGCTTTCATGGCGCTTTCGTTTTGCTTATTTACTTGTGTTTAACTTTAATTAATTTTTACGATCACAGTCGGATATTATTCGCTGACGTTAGTATATATGCTGAACGACAATTTATTATTTCCATAATGAGCAGTTTCTCCGTAAGTGATACATGGCTGATAAGGTACTGGGCAATTTTGTTAAATTTCTTTCTATGACTGTCATGCGATATTTGCGCAGACTGCAGTGCAGATTTTTGACGAGAAATGTACGCAGATTATCGATGAACCAGTCGACCGGTAGAACAGATAACACCTACAAAATATATTTGCTGAACACTGTAATGTAGCTACAGATACTAACGCTCCAGAAACAAGCATCAAAAATGCAAATTATTCCATAATATGCAGAACAAGTAAGTACTATTGTGTAATAGTCTAGCATTGATTCTCAGTGATGTACTGACTCTAAAACAATTACGAAAAATGCAAAGCAGGAAATTGGCCGCTTCGTTATTTCTAATTAATTGCAGTAAGCTAGGCGGCATTAATGGAATCCTTATTTTCTGTTCGCCATAAATGCAGTGTACTGTATATGTAATGTAATGATATCAGTTTCTCGTTTACTCAGAATTTACCAAAAATATTTTGCTCTCTTTCCCATTTTTTTTTGATTATTTGTTTTGTATCCGATATGAAAGCAAGCGAAAAAATAACAATTTAAAAAACATAGCCGTCCAGATCCGCCAGTCGAGTTATTTGTTTATTTGATTCCCAAATCCAACAAGCTAATAACGAAAAAACGAAGCAAAAAAATGCGATACTGAAAAAGAATTAGGCCGATTTATAAAACGATGCATCACAACTGCAACGATAGGTAATGATTCCGCAGTTAGAAACACACAGTATTCAAAAAATGGTATTATTCCTGTCCTAGGGCGGAAAGTTGTACAATTGAGAATACCGGTATTTCTGAACCACAGGCTGATCCAGAAACATAAAAGAATTATACCAACTAGGAAAGTGCCCTCGCTGACTGCGAGCACTGAATGACCGAAGCGAAAAACAATTTATTCACACTAAATTTATTATTATTGTTTTTATTAATTGACTACTTATTTATGAATAAATTATTAATAATTTGTTACCAACAGTTTGTTATTAATTTATTATTAATTAATATTAATTTACGGCTATCTACCGACCGACCGACACGAAACTATTCTGAGCTCAGTACAGAGGATCTTTGCTCCGCGTCGGTCGAGTTGGGTCGACTAAATGTATTGTAATATAATTGTTTTTGGTTTTATTAATTGAAAGGTTACGAAGGATCATGTGTATTTTCTTTTGACTATGGAATTGGTAATAAGTAAAAATTCCAGCCTGCTGGAAACGATCATTACAGATTCTGATTCTACGTACGTACAAAGAAGCAAGAATATGCTTTCTTGTTCTGTTGCTCCTTTTCGAAACAAGTAATTGAAGTAGATGCTTTATATGTAAATTTGACAAACAACTAAGTTGCACGGCAAAAGAAGTCAGAGTCGTGTTCTAGGTTACACATGCAACCCAAATTATAGACAAAGTAAAACTGGTGATACATGTATCATAGTATTCGTATATAATATGTTTCGTGAAGAATCTGATCGAGTAAAACGCTAGTTAAGCCTGGACACCTGAACATTGATTCAAAATTCATAAATTACGGCTACACTCCCAAAATCACGTTATATTAATTATGTTCAGTTACTCATACACACAGAGTACATAGCAGGGTGCTACCATTACAAAACAGCCATTCTCACAATGCTACAAAAAGCTGCGGAACAACATACCCATTTGTAAAGTATTCAGTGAACACCTGCCAAGGCCCAGGGCGCATTCGCTGTGCACCACATTTCCTGTCCATACATTTACGTGTAAAGAACAAAGTGGCTTTGATTTTCCTAGCTGGTTATTAGAGTATTATTTCTCTTCCAGGGCGTGTTTAGAATTTTATGCGGTTCGCCGATTATGAAATAGATTTCGATTGTTGCTTGGTTTTTTGATTTCAACTTGACGCTGACTGCATAGACGCGGACATGGACCCGGATCCACGCCTGGAAAGAATATCCTTGCTGCGATGCCTATCAATTACGGAAATCGTTTTTGGGATACTCGGGGCAGTTGGATTAATATTCAGCTTTACGCGTAAGCTTAACTAGTGTTAAAGCTGTATATGTGTACAGAATGTTGTGGCCACAAAAATTAGTAGGTTTATCTGTTGTGAGAGTGAACATATATTACATATACTTAGTACACAATACTGTGACGTTTGAAGCTTCAGCAAGAGTTTTTATGGTCAGTGCACAGGATCATACATCTTGTAGTTAAAACACTATAAATTCCCAGGTTTACTTGCTTAGTCAGCAAACTTGTAGGAATAGTGGTGAAACAGTTATACAGAATTTGTTTAATCGAATTTTAAACTGTAACGTGGTTCAAATACTGCTGCATGTACTCTGTTGTATTAGTATCTACTTATTTGCAAAATGCTATGGTCAGTAAAAATCTCGTCATATGTGTTTCTATAGCTGACCAAGTGAGTGTACCATTACGTACCAGAGATCAAATTCGGTCATAAATGAAAGACATTATGCGCTTTTTATACAGAGATCAAGAAGGATTAACGGCTGTTTTTGATCTATGATGTACGTCGCAGTAGAGAAAAACCGGTAATTATATAATGGCAGTAAACTATGCTGTCTCTCGCGAACGGTACGATTGTACGTACGCGATTTGCTATGGAAATACACTGGCAAAACCCGGAATTTGGTGTTAAATTTTTATTGCGATTCTCTCCAGACTGATCGACTTCCACGTTCATGAGATCTTCCTCGTAAATAACGCCGTAATAATCATTTATATTCTCAGCACGAAACTGTTGACTGAATCGACAGACTTAGGCGTAACAGTTTCTTCCATTTTTACAACCGCTTATCAGCTTGCTAGTCATTAACAATTTAACAGCGCATTTCTGCTAGAGCATTGCAGCACTTCTCACCACAGTTAGAAAGAAAGATTATAGGCTGGCATAAAAAGCTTTTAGTGAGGACTGGTGCGTAGGGATCTTGCGTTAGGAGTCCTTCCGGTCGTCACGTAGCCGGCGTCTGCTCACGTGTCGCTCACGCTTACAACTAAATTATGTAACAGGCTGGATGTGAAAGGAGAACCAGCTCGCCGGTTTGCGCTGTGTAGCGTTTCCCTGTGTCTTGCCTTTTGTAATGAGACTTGGGGGCTGTTTCGTAAAATGCTGATTCTCGGAAGTTGCGGCAGGGAAAAGAGGAAACCGCTGCACAGCGAATGCCTGTAATAAAGCTATATATGCGTACATACAAGAGTAACTATATAATTATGAAAATATAGTAAGTAGCGTGCACCGGATCATTCCCATAGTTTAACGAAGCTCAAACAAGGTCATCAAAGTATAAAATCGAAAGTGCTGGTCCTATAAAAAGCATCGGATATCACGAATTTACATTCTTATAATACCTTTTATTATTCATTATGCAGGACAGGGCGCCAATGTCGGCGGTAGCGTGGGCAATCTGATCCTGACGGTCCTACTGCTGGCAGCCGGCGCCTTCGGTTTCCACGCCATTAAAAAGGCCCGCCTGCGTGATTACGACCCCCAGTCCTTCCGCATCTGCGGTATCCTCAACATTGTCCTCTGTGTCCTCTACTTCCTAGAACTGCTCGTGTTGATCGTGGGTGGTATTCTGTTGGCGGTGTCGCGAACCGCCGGACTACAGTTACTTCCACAGTTTGGGATCATTCACAGCCCGACGGCTGTGCACTATGAGACGGCCGAAATCGATCGTGTCTCGAGCGATATTGACCGGCTGTATGGTCGGACGGAGGCGCCGTACTATGGGCGCACGGAGACGCCGTACTACCAAACGGTTGTTGATACCGTGGTTATTGTGGCGCTGGTCCTGGCCATACTCATGTGCATCCTGATGATCGTCATGACGGGGGTGGCGGCCAAGATTGCACGTCGGAATCAGGCGATTATCGAGACCACAGGAAGCGGAGCGGTGGCCGGGTATCCCATGGCGACACCGCCGGGATACGGGCAGTACGGACCGGTCAAGACACAGGAGGTGTATCGTGCCTAAAAACGGTAAGCAGGATTTTTTGTTCGGATGTAAGTATTTTAGAAGCGTGAAGGCTTCGCGAAATGGTGTAACGATTTTTACTGTGTGCATTTTAAATCTGCTTACAATAGATATGGAATATTTTGTCCAATGACATGTAATATACATTATTATCCTGACAAGGATTACATTCTCCTCACTTATGAGATGCTGAAACAATGATTCGTTGTGTGTGGTTTGTGATCATCCAGGTTCGCTTGTACTGCAGAATGCCGAATTCATATTCAAGGGAGTGGGAACAAGTTCGCACATGTTTGACCATCGACGTCTTTTCTGTGGAAACTCTCTCTCTCTCATCGGAAGCTGAAAGAATTTCTATTCATTTTTTACATTTATATCACATATTAACACTGCATTTACATTCATTCATTTTTTCGGTCGCTCATTTATATTCGATGAAGTGTCGGATTTTGTGTTTGTTTATTAGTTTTACTGTCTGCTGCGTTGTTGTTAAATTCTCTGTTGTTTCGTAGTATTTTTGTGGTTATTGGTCTTAAGGTTTTTATGCACTGTTTTTTATACTAACATTTAGGTACACTACATGTCATGTCGTCAGTTCGTTAGGTGCCAGATAAGATAACGTCTACGATGGATTTACAGTAATTGTTCTGGAAGGTAATTACGACCAGTACATTGGCCATGGAAATATTTTGGGCGGAGAGTCGGCTGAAATATTCGAATATTCGTACATGAAATTATATGACATAATACTGAATAACCATGCAAAATATCGGCCAGTAATAGTCACCGGTGCCACAACGAACAGCTGCAGCACGACTGAAAGCACCATGAAATCGTAGAATGATGGCGCTGTGCAGCATAAGTTCAGCAAATATTAACGCATGTACAAGAAGTCTGGTAGTCGGATAACGGCATAAAACCGATGTACGGTAGACTGCTTTGGTTTGCGTTTTTATATTTATGTAACTATATTGCTAAATCGATTTTTACGGCCAACGGGACATTCATCCGAAGAGCTGTTAAACAGTAGCGTCGTACAAGTAATACATGGGCCAGGCGAAATCGCAGTGCAGTGGCTTTCTGTACATTAGATTGCTGCTTCTGGTTCTGCACATAAAATGAGCCACGCATGGCTACATGTAATCAAGTTGAATGATTTCGCTTCCCATTACAATTTTTTGTGGTTATTTTGTTCTGGTTATCTGCACCAATTAGAAATAAAATTACCCAGTTTGTAATCCGTTCCTGTGCAAACGAGGACATTTTAGGGTAAACGTGTGATCAGAAGACAAAACAACTGGCTTATTGCCAGTGTACGTATAGCGTGGATACGTTTTTCATAATTATTATGACTCAAACTCAAACTTTATAATTATTATGAACTTCATACCATATAATAGCTTTTATATACATAATATACCGCACGTGTGATCTGCCCACTGTGACCTTTCGCTAGAAACGCTGACCAAATTCGATATCAGAAATGGTTAGAGGGCAAAATCGATACGATACTGTACGACACGTATGTAAGCGTACATACGAATCGTATATAAGCAAAAACAGAAAAAAAGACCAGAGTTGCTATATAATGGGGTGCTCATTAATTTGGTAGACACACTTCCAACTTTGCGAGCTAGCAATCATCACCATCTTGTTAGCAAGCTCATCAGCAGCATCCTATCATGTTACATGTATCCTACGAGAGCTTCGAAGAAAGGTCACGGTTGAGACGATATGTGGTGCTTATATATTCTCTCTACGGCCTGAGCAAAACTTGGTGACACATGGAAGGCGCGGTTCTATCCTTTCTGTTTTGTGGAATGACTCTGGTGGTCCTTGATCAGGTGGTCACGGCATCAACAGCAAGGATTAATGTTACGGCATACCTTGTTGATTTATATGGTATGGTCGGTGGCTTTCTGCTGTTCGAGTCTGACTGTGGAATAAGCGTAGCAAAAGCACCGGTGGTCCTCCCGGACGTAAAGGTCAAGTGTAAGCGGGAGCGGGAGAAAGTGTTTTGTTGTTAGGGGTCGGTATCCGCTGTTTATTCCTCTTGTGGGTGGATTATTTAAACTTTGTTATGTTTTCGATGCTTGAATTACGATGTGCCTACGTATATACCAGGAGTGGAAATAACCTGTACCGGTTGTAATCTGTGTTTATTTTATTGTATGCTTAAAACGTAGTGTTGTGGCTTAACATCCGCTTTGATCTTAACTGGGATAATTTTATTGTAAACAAGGCTGTTGTACATTTGTTTAAAAAGTGCACGCTTTTGTATCTACAGTAGCTTGCTGACCATTTTGGCACTTTTTTGTGAAAGGTCGTTCTTTTTTCTGAAGATCGATAAATCCAGCAAAAGGATTCTAATTAAGGTTTTGTATCGTAAATGTCAAATTTCCGCTGCGAACCGATTCGAAAGTTTTTTACAACACTTGAATGAATTTAGTACATAAAAGTGTGGAAACGTAATTTTTTCATGAAAACAATATTGGTGTTTTACATGAAAATAACAAACTCACTAATTTAGTTTATGCTCCGGAATAAAAGGGAATCACTAGAGTTTATTCCAAATAGGAAGATGTACCACATCCTGGCCGTGCAGTTAACGTTTAAGGATAAACAACTGAATTTGCCGAACATCGAATCGGTAATCTTTCGAATCCTCACTTATGGAAATGATCAGCAAATTTTCTTTCCGAGATGTAAGCGCATATTATTCCTATTATTCCAAATTCCGGAAAAGAGAGCTGAGAAATTTTTCTTTATCAGAATTTGTTAAACTCATGGGCGCATGTAATGGTACTCTTAAGAACCAATCGTAGCTAAAAAATTTAAGGTCAAATTCTCGGCAAATTTAATCATTACTAATCACAACATTGTGTATGCTCCACAATTCGGTATGGGAACAGAGCCACTGCACTACAGTTTGCTCAATATATATTTGAGTCACTGGAAACCACAATTTGGACATGGGCGACCTGGCCCGTCCAACTGCAGCTGGATAAGTGGGTCGGTCAAGAGTTGAAGCTTTTACACCACACAAAAACAACGCTTAAGAAAATGAGAAGTGTAAAAGTTTAAACTTCGCAATTCAACGGTGAAAACAGCTCCCACTGATATGCATTTCCGTTTAAATACTAATTCAGTGTATCACTGTGCGCCAGAAGCTGACGAAACCGATATACAAAAACATACTGGATAATCACTGCTTCTGATACAATATAAAACGTCGATAAAACCAGACCTATAATGACAACTTACCTATCATCCATTAGGAATATTTTCCTCCGTCAAGTGATGCATTGCGGATGACCGGCGAAGATTGTGCACAAACCCGGTTGACTGCGGCGAAGATTCACTTCGGCGAAGAATCAATGTGTAAAAAGACGGCAATTATAACACAGCTCAATGGTCAACCTGATAGTAGTGATCACCAATCATTATCCGTATAAAGAGTACCAATTCAGTCAAGAAAAAATTGATGCCATTTCTCTCTATGTTTCATCGCTAAGAATAGCGCTGGCAGCAGAACCAACTCCAATCGAGAATTCTGAGCCACAAAAAAAGTTCATTTATTAATTGGCGCCACAGCAGTGTTATCTTTATTTCCGCCACTCAGCCTCAGCTACGTCCCTAACAATCAGGCGGCCACTGCACTGCAGTAAATTCCACAATATGTATCTGTATGTGATGTGATGGCTTGGTTCAGTGACACACTACTGAAAATGCAAAGAAAGTGCCAAGTTGATTTCGAATTTAAAAATTCCAATTCATTCACCATCCAAAGGGTCAGAATTTAAGCAAACTTCTGATGGACATAAACTCACGTAATACTTCTTCGACGTCGATAAGATGGTATTGTGTGTGTATTCCGGTCAATATTTTTCCTTTTCGGTACTGTTTGAATGCTCTGCATACTGTAAGGCAGCTTTGATCATTTACACGTACCATGGTGTGCAACGAAATGATCAATGAATGTTCCTTGTTTAATGTGACCTTTCGCCAGAAACATTCGTTGTGGGAACAAGTTCCCATAATACGTACAGCGGACTGAAACAAAACTGTAATAAATCTGTCAACCAGTGCGAGTAGACAGGATATCTACAAGCCATTCGACTTTGGAAAACAAACTAGTGACTAAAATATAAGAATATAAGTGAAAGTAATTAATTATAAACTTGAATAAAAAAATTTCATGACTAATATAAAAATCACCACATATCAGCTACTTGAAAGCAGATTGACTATGTCATTACTCGAATGTGCATTTTTGATTTGGAACAATCAGGATTCAAGCCACTTCACTGCGTTAAATTCTGATATCATCCACGGCTGCGCGGTGTTATTAACAAGCATCTATCCAGCTGATTTTATTAGGCACAGAAAAACATCACGAAACACCACAAAAAAACCAACGATAAACCATCTGGTTAACAACATAAAAAAACACTTTTTGTCATGTATAAAATGACACTGGGAAAGGTCACTTGGAATCACAATGGATATGGGCGATCTAGCCAAACGCAATTGGAAATGCGGGTTGGTGAAGCGTTTGCGGCGCACAAAACAACGCCGGAAAGGTAGTACTTCAGTTTTGTAATAATAATAAATCCACTCACAGAAGAAGAAAAAAAACAAAGCAGTAATAATAAAATCGGACAAAATAATAACAAAAACTAATAGAAAATATAATAATAATAACAATAATCGAATAGAATCGTAGTAATAGGAGAAAATAACACAGTCGTACATTTTTTACGGGCGCGAAGTAATATTATATGCTTTTGTGCACGCGACGACAACTTATACTCATCTTCCGTTAGGAATACTTTCTCCGTCAAATGATGCAAGGCCGACTGCCGGACATTCGTACTGTGCAATTTCATTAAATTCCGTTCGATGACCGTCATGCGTTTACTGTACAGACTGCGACGTAGGTCATTGACGAGAAATCTGCGCAGATTACTGATGGGCTCATTTGGCCGGTTGGACCTAGCACTTACTTAATGCGGACCTCTGCTGCATGTATTTTCTTGGTTCCCAAAGGGTTAATTTTTCGGAATGTCGGGTTCATATTCATGGAGTCACTGGGTACAAGTTCGCACATATGTTTGACCCATCTGCGTGTTTTCTGCGGTACCTCTCTCTCATCGGAAACTAAAAGAATTTGTATTCACTTTTAACATTCATATTCCACTACGTTTACATTTGCCCGCTCATTTATGTACATTCGATGAAGTATTAGATTTTGTGTATGTTTCGCAATGTCTTTAGTTTCGCACGATGCGATATAGTCTGCTGCGTTGTTGTTAAACTCTGTTTTTCCTAGTACTTTGGTGGTTATTGTTTTCGGGGTTGTTATATTTCTGGGGATTTTCACTAACATCTATGTCTTTTCGTTAGTAGTAGTTATAAAATAACGTCTACAATGGAAAGTTTGAATTGTTTGTGAAGGTATCTACTACAAGGATTAACCCTGTTCATGGAAAGATTATTGGCTAAATATTCGAATAATCGTACAGGAAACCATAGCCTACTGTACCCATACAAAACAGTAACCAGTCTAATTAATAGTCCAGTATCATAAGGAACAGCACGACTAAAAGCACCATGAAATCGTAGAGTGATGGCACAACAGTTCTCAGCTAGAGTTCGTGCAAACGGTCTAGTATCCGATAACAGCATAAAACCGATGAACGGTATATTGGTTTTGTGTTTTTATATTTGTATGTAATTTACATTGTTAAATGGATTCTTACTGGACAACGGGACATTCACCCGAAGAAACACCGGTACCGCTGTTAAACAGTAACGTCCCAAAAGTGATATGGTTCAGACAAAATCGTAGTGCAGTGGCTTTCTACAAATCGTTGTTCTCCGTGTAAAATTATCCACACCGAACTCTAATCAAGTTGAATGATTTCGTTTGCCATAGCATTTTTTGTGGCTCTGATTATCTGCGCCAAATTGGTAATAAAGCTATTCAGTTTGCTGTCGCTTTCTATACAGATACAGCTGAGGAATAGTTTATGGGAAAAGTCTGATCGGAAGACAAAACAACAGGTGATTTTCGGTAGCGAAGGTACGTTTTTTCGCATTTCATTCGAATGTGATATTATTATTTGTATACTGCACAATCACACATTGAATAATTACCGCACGTTGTTTTTTGCCCCGTGTGACCTTTCGCTAGAAACTAGGTAGAATCTACAAGCAAAAGCAGAACATGTAGACTACTAACTGTAAATCGAAATACAAAGCCAGCCTAGTACGAGTTATGAGTGAAACTGATTACAGCATGAAATCAGACAAAAATGAATTAATATCAAAACGTGACAGAAGATCGCAATACCATTTACAGAGTATGTATGTAGAACAAATCTAGCCCACTGTTCCATTACGCGACTGTGTATTGTTCTCTAACCGACAACGCTTTCGGAAAACCGCATTAATTAAAGCCACTTTCGTTATATTCCAGTCACCCCCGTCTAAACTGTGAAATTAATAAATATTATACTTGTCGAGTTTTATTAAAATACAGAACATCGTAATAATACATGACAAAAATTAACGATAAAAATCGTCTAGATAATAACAGAGAAAACATTCAAAAAACACTATCTGCAGCAAGCAGTGATGCTCGAAAAAGTCTATAGTTATCTGTTCGGAAAGCTGCTTACGGTATAATATCTAAAATCACTGTGTAAGTACGCAAGGCAGAACGAAATCAGAACGAAATCAGCCATTGCACTACGAGTTTATCTGTGTCCCTCCATACCGAGAAGAGTTCACTTTAACTTCACACTTCGCAACGCTGATTTTGATAAACTTCGTGGCAATTTCGCTACCTTGCCGCTGATGTTCTGGTCGGATGTGGAATATGTACGCTGCGCACTTTTACTTGTATGAAGAACTATTGAGGAACATGACTTTAGTTAGCACATGTTAACATGTTTCAACAATTATATTTTGCACAAAAAATAACCAACTGCATTGTGGCTGATTGTTACAAATAAGCAGACCCCAGTTTACAAAAACTTACATGGAAATTTAAGCACAAGTCAGTTGCTTATACAGTGTAAATTGTTAAGTGTGGCTGATTCATGATCGAAGGTGTGGTTCGACGATACTAAGCCAATGCACTACGATTCCTTCTGTTCCATATATCACTTAATTCTACGTAATCCACTGCGCCACGTCGATAAGATGGGTTTGTGTAGATACCATCAATATTGCATGAAACTCTGTAAATTGCCTGTATACTTGAAGGCAACTCTCGTTTACCAGGTTTAGTTTCCTGTAGCGTACAACCAAAATTATTATACTTAAGTAATGAATGTCGTAAGAATGTTCCTGATCTAACGTGACCTTTCGCCAGAAGCGTTTGCTCTGGGGTACCTAAATTCATATAATAAAGTACCTATATTCATCCGTTAACAGAAATGCGTATACGAGGATGCAGGATACCCATGTAAGCGACGAATCTACCTCCATTCGAAACTAATACAAAGACTCACAAAATACGAATTCCTAACAAAACTGGTAACTTACTTCTGTGCTCTCAAGCCAACTGGTTACAGGCTTACAACCGGAGATCTTTCATAAAACCACTGCACTACGATTTCTTTTGTGGTTGTGTTAACTGCGTTTATGCGTTTTCCCGCATTTCATGAGCACGTTTATATTAAACAAAACCACTAAAAAAATCTCAAAACAAAAGAATAAATTAACAATAACACAATCTCAAATCACGTCTACTAAGTATGTATGTAATCAAAATTAACATCAGCAAGCTTTCTAAATAAATGGATATACGATTTTAATTTCCAGTTATCAAGAGAAATACGATAAGAACAGTGCATGAAATCTTTATTTTACCGATTTATTCGGAACCAAATATTCCAAGTCGCGATGTGTATATTCCATCAATATTTTGCATTTTCGATACTTTTGGAAATGGTCTGTGTACTTAAAAGCAGCTTTAGTCAACTGGCTTTACCCTTTTATACCATGGCGCATAACCAAATAACCAATGAATATCGTGTGAACGTTCCTCATCTAATGTGACCTTTCGCCCGAAGCGGTTGATTTTGGGAACCGGCACGAGTTCATATAATACGTACAGCGAATCTTTAGCAAAATTTTAAGAAACCTGCATATTACTAGAAATGCGTATTGATAGGATATCTACAATCGAACTAAAATGTGTATTTAGTAACCTGAAAAGAGCAAAAAAGCTACGAAAAACCAGTCAAGTATGAATATGAGTAAACCTGTAAAAAAGAATAGAATGAAATTATGAATTTAAATTAAATCATGAAAAAAAAATAAATCAAATTATAAAATTAACTCATAAAAAATAAATCAAACCAAATTATAAAATTAAATCATAAAAAAATTCATTGACTAATATCATCACACATACCAAGTTATTTCAGAAAAAATTTACTGTACAATCACAAATGTGTGCTGGTAACTGCTGAGGTGCAGCTAAAGCCACCTCACTACGCCATAGGCCAATTATCCTACTTATACGGTGAGATTAAAACGAACTTTTCCCGCTGATTTTATTAACCGCACACACCTCGTAATAATTAACGAAGCAATACAAGAAAACCAACGATAAAATCATCTGGATAACAAGAAAAAAACATTTCTTGTCATGTATAAAATGGCACTGGGAAAGGTCACTTGGAATCACGATGGATATGGGCGATTTGGTCGTCCAAACGCAGCCGGAACTGCGGGTCGGTGAAGCGTTTACGACACACAAAACAACGCCTGAAAAATATGAAAATAAAGCAAACAGCTAACAGTTTAATTTGCTAATACCACTTTAACCGAAGCAAATAGTTCTATTCACAAATTTTCAACTGCAAAGCAAAAACTCGTAAACTGCTACACATAAGCACTGCAAACAGAACTGAAATTAATATACTAGATGTCACCATAGAATCCATATATATTTAGAATTTAATGTTAGACATTTGTACTTCAATTTGATATCAAAAGAAAACCAACTCACAGAAGAAGAAAAAAACAATGCAACAATAATAAAATCAGACAAAATAATAACAAAACTAATAACTGGACAAAAGAACACAATCTTACATTTTTCACTAGCGCGAAGTAACATTGTATGCTTTATGCACTTGGCGACAACCTACTCATCCTTCCATTTGGCATACCCGACAACCGCACATTTGTACTGTGCAGTTTCATTAAATTCCGTTGGATGATAGCTAATAACACTGAGCGTGTGAAATTTATGTAGTATAATTTTCAGAATGTTGGGTTCGTATTCGTGGAGTGGGTATAAGACCGCGCACATATTCGGCCATCTGTGTATTTACTGCGAAAGCCTTCTCCCATCAAAAACTAAAAGAATTTCTATTCATTTGTTACATTTATATGCCACTACGTTTACATTTAGTATCTTATTTATGCTCGAAGAAATATTAGATTTTTTGTATGTTTGATAGTTTTGCACGATGCGATATAGTACTGCATTGTTGTTAAACTCTATGTTTTTTCATAGTGTTTTAGTGGTTACTGTTTTTGGGGTTTTTATGTTTCAGGGGAGTTTTACTAACATTTATGTCTGTTCGTTAGTAACCAGATAAAATAACGTGTACAATGGAAAGCTTGGAGATCCGGAAGAAAAAGCAACTGCAATACATCATTGCCGGTAGCGATGTAACTATGCAATTCTGCTCAAACTGCTGACTCCGTAAGAAGTTCATATCATGATCATATCCTAATTTTTTTATGCTGTACAACGAAGTAATTTACCGCACATGTTCTTGACCAGTGTGACCTTTCGCCAAAAACGCTAAACAAATAAGATGACAGAAATAATTACAGGCAGAATCTGTAAGGAAAAAAGTCTGTAGTTGTATGATATACAATTAATTGTAGACTTATTCTAAATCGAAGCTCAAAACCAGTTCAGGTAGAGTACGGGGTAAAGTTAATTCTGGGATTGAATCATAAAAAAACGGAAAAAGTAACAAATATCATGGTGTGACAAAAGATCGCAATAACACTTGCAGAGTATACTTTTAACGCAAATCTACTGTTACTCGACGGTATACTGTTTTCCCACGTACAACGCTTGCGCAAAGCTTCGTTGAAGCCAGTTCAGTACGTTATACACCAGTCTTCTACGCCCACGCTGTGAAACTAACAAGAGTAATTCTTGTCGCGTTTTATTAATCATACAGAACGTCATAATTGTTGTAGAACAATCAGTATGTAAAACTGGAAAACAATAAACAGCGCTTAAAATGTAACTCTGCAGCAAGCAGCAACGTTAAAAAAACTGTAGGCTCATCTAATTGGAAAGCTCCGAAATTATCATTACTGTGTAAGTTGTACGCAATTGACGGTTCTAATAAGGAATACCAAGATTCGAGATGAAAATCAGCCATCGCACCACGAGTTTCTCAGTATCAACTCCACACCGAGGAAGAGTGCACTTGAACTTCGCAAACAGCAATTCACTAGGTCATAAACATTGTGAAAATTGTAAGTACTCGATCCCTCGCATCTTTTGGTACTGTTACTGTTATTTTGTTGGTAGATACTAAAACATGCTCCTCAAAAGAGCACTCAACATAAATGGCTTGATCCACGAATGAAAACTGGTCATTTTGTACGGTTTGGATCGGCTGCGCTCAGAGTTCACTCGGTCTATAAGCACGAAAGAATGTTTTCTAGTTATATCCGTTGTTTATGCCTTTCGGTTTTTTTAGATCAGATTCGTTATTTTTGTCATGTTTGCGATGTGTGTTACGATGTGCTTATAGCGAACAGAAAATATATCCTGTGCCGGTAGTAATCTGTATTTGTAGTAACTTTCACCGCGTTAGCTTGCATCTCCTTTCGTCTGTGTCGAAAGCGTAGTCTTGTGGCTTAAATGTCAAAGGATAACGTCGGTTTCTTAGCTAGAGCTGTTTGCATTCTCGGCAAATGTTGCCTGTTACATTTTTTTTACAAAAATCAATAAACGTTCTTTATTTCACGGTAGCAATCTCTGACCATTTCTGCACTTTTTGATAATTCGACTTTCTTCTAAGGAGAAAATCGAAGGGATTCTGAAGATTTCGTTTTTTTTCTATTAAAAAGGTGGAGTTACTAGAAATGATTTGGAATAATTATAAAGATGCACCAAATCCTCGTATGGGTCAAAACGAAGTTACGTCATACATCGGGAAAGAATCATAGCAATTAAGTATAAAATTAAATTATAAAGAACAATGTGGGCTAAAGTAAAAAGAATGACAGAATATCCAATTATCTTAAAGCATATAATTGCTGTAACATTTTCTGAATGTGTAACATTCTCTGAATGTGGTTTTTCGGCTGTGGACCTTCGAGAAAGATGCATTAAGCCACTGTACTACGATGTATTCCACTCCTACACGCACACGGTGAAACTGACCAGTATTTTTCTTGTCGAATTTTATTAACCATAAAAATTATCACACAATAATTTCAGAACAACTTACAAAAAAACGATAAAAAGCATCTGGATAACAACACAAAACATATTCTGTATTATGTGGAAAACTGGGAACCGAAAAAGGTCACTTGGAATCACAATGGACATGGGCGATTTGGCCGCCAAAACGCCACTGGAAACGTGGATGTGCGGTGCGTTTTCGGCACACAAAGCAATGCCTGAAAAGTGCGAGAGTAGACGTTAAAATCGCAAAGTGCCGGTATAATTCAAAACAATGCTCTAGCGGAATTCAGCGAATTAATCAATAGAACGATATAAAATACACAAGTATGAATGTGATAAAATATTAAAGAATACCACAACATTCACACTTTCACAGGGAAACAAAAAAAACGGAACTATTAAGAAGAAAAGGACAAATAACATTCTTTTTCTTTTAAACAAACGACGATAACTTAAACTCAAACTTCGATTTGTGGAAGAATGTAAGAAGTTACACAATAGTCAAATTTAGAGAAAAACTGTTACATAATTACAAAATAACATGAAATGCCTATCCTATAAGCGTATTGTGTACAACAGAAACCATCAATCAGCATTTTTTTCGAGAGAAAACCTTCAACACATCCTAATTTGAAGAGGAGATAATGAACTGGCTAATTCCGTTGGAAAGTGATACAAAACAGCAGGCATTCACCACAAAAAGTGTAATGGAAAACTAACTGTAGCCTTGTATCAGGTTAGTCCGGTGGACTGCAACAAGACCGATAATATGGCCATCGTATAAATCCACTGTACTACTTTGTTTGCTGCTTCATGCTGCTTCTGTTACCCTACTTTTACGGCGAGGCTTTTTCTGTATTCATATATGCGTTAATGACTAGTGAATAAAAACTTGGAAAATTATAAAGAATAAATTACAAGTGGAACAGTGCTTGCGCTGGAATCGCTAAATTTACGCACAAAATTTAAACGTTAAAAAAACAATACACTTAACACAATATAAAGAAAAATTATACACATTCGCACGCGTTTCAGTTCCCCACTTCATCGGCCAAAATTCCGTCATCACATAATATTTTCCTATTTTCCTCTTAATAGTGTGTAAATATTTTTTGTGCAGACTAATCGTTGCTGATTACGGTATACCGCCAACAGTTGTGAAGAAATAAAAGTTTGTTAAAAAAACTAGATAATTAAACAGTCTGTGTGTTAGAAAACTAAAAGTTTGTGTACACATTTTTGCAACGTATACTATAAGTCTATGTCACTGATGCGTATTTCACATGCATTGGTTTCTTGCATGGCCGTCATTGGTCAGCAGTGAAGCCATTAGACTACGTTTCAAGCGACAGGTATCGAATGTGCAATCATTGCGATCCGATAAATTCACAGTTCACAATTTCACAAGTACCGAAGTTTCTGTCTCCCAGACATCAGATTTTTTGTATTTCGTTACAAACTTTAATTTCCAAATCCAATTTTAGGGCTTAACTATATTTAATGGAAAACTGAATACGGATATTGAACTATAATGTATTCGAATAAATTCAAATATTCAACGAATTCAGCTGAATTTACATTCAAGACTCGAATTCAGTTATTCAAATTATTCAAACGTGGACGGATTGTGAAGGAATCCAGATTGTGGGAAATCGGCGAAAAAAGATGAGCGGAAGGTGGCTAAAAAACTATGATAATAAAACCCATTACCGACCTTATTGAGCAGTATCATAACACCCATCCACAGAAAAGCTGCCACTGCACTACGATAAAACCTTATTACTCTATTCCACTGTTTTCAGCAAAACCAATACTCAAACATAATTGAGTATATATTGTATACCAGAGCGTACAACCAAATAGCCAGCATACGTAATGGATGCCGTATGAATGTTTCTTATCTAGGGTGACCTTTCCAGAAACGTTCGTTCTGAGAAGCAAATGCCAGTTGTAACGTAAGCACAGGGGATCTCAAGTAAAATTGTTGCAAATCCGTTGACAGAACGCAAATATCGCTAGTACTGTATGTATAGTAATAAAAGCAAAAAAAACCTAACTAAAAACCAGTCAAGTGGGAATACGGGTAAACTATTAGAACAATAATTAATCATAAGAATTTTACGAATATTTACGAAACTGGTACCAGTCTACGGCACAATTACTGAATGTGCAATTAGATGCGAATGTTTGTTGTGCTTTGCCATATTCCAAGCCACTTAACTACGCCACATGCTGGAAATTACTACGTTTTTTTTCTGCTGATTTTATTAACAACAGAGAACATCACATAGTAATTGACGAAACAACAGACACAAAACCAACGATAAAATCATCTGGATAACAACATAAAAAAACATTTCTTGTCATGTATAAAATGGCACTGGGAAAGGTCACTTGGAATCACAATGGATATGGGCGATCTGGCCGTCCAAACGCAACTGGAAATGCGGGTCGGTGAAGCGTTTACGACATACAAAACAACGCCTGAAAAGTGGGAAAGTAAAGTAAAAAACTAATATTTCAGCTGACAATGCCACTGTAGGCGAAAATAAATATTTTAAATAAAAAATGTTTCAACTGCACGGTAGAAACTAGTGTACTGCTAGATAAAAGCACACCGGAAAACGATTAAAATTAATAAAAAATATCTCACTGAATCTCAAATATTTACCTAACAAAACGCAAAAGCACGAGATAAAGTTAGTTTTACATAAAACACGTACAATGCTTTTTCGAATCCATATATTTGGGATTTAATGTTAAACATTTATACGTTAATTTGATATTAATAAAAAACCAATTCACAGAAGAAAAAATAAAGAATAATAATAATAAAAATCGGACAAAATAATAACACAAACTAAGAAGAAATAAAATAATAATAATCGGGCAAAACAACACAATCGTTCATTTTTTACTGCCGCGATGTAATATTATATGCTTTTATGCACTCGAAGACAACTTACTCATCTTCCGTTAGGAACACTTTCTCCGTCAAGTGATGCAACGCCGACTGCCGGACATTCGTACTGTGTAATTTCATTAAATTCCGTTCAATGACCGTCATGCGCTGATTGTGCAGACTGCGGCGCAGATTGTTGACGAGAAATTTGCGCAAATTATTGATGGACCAATTGGCCGGTAGAACCGATAACACCTACAGAATACAGACCTTTGAGACTTGTACTTTCCAAAGAGACAAAATTACTAATGCTTAATACGAAAAAAATAGTAAAAAAAATACAAATTATTCGAAAACTATGCACAAAACAAGAAAAGTATTTTCTTATAATTTATAAAAAATCTAAAATATTTTATTTCTTAATGGTTCACAAAATTCAGACAGGAAAATGATACCTTGGCTGGGTCGAAATCCGCCGCTTCGTTGTTTAACAGTTGTAAGGCGGCATGAATGGAATCCGTATTTTGTTCGCTGTAAGTGACATGCAATGAAAATATGCAATGTAATAATTGCAAGCCTATTTTTCTTTGTTTCTTGTCAATTTCTTGTGAATATTTTGTTCCATTTTTCGATTTTTCTGTTGATTTAAATTGTTTTGTATCAGAGTTAAAATTTTTAGAAAACGAAAACTAGAAGAGCATAAATATTAGGAAATATCAAACCCCGTGCATCAGCAACATGCGTGTAATAAACGGCTTACCGCGGATCAAAGTAGATGTTCAGTAAATGCTCGAACAAGTCCCGTTTCATTTTCTGATCATTTTTCGACTGTTTGATACAATATTCCACAGCGGCGGTGTTGTCCTTCATACCGTAGACCAAAAAATCCAGAGCTTTGTAATGCTCACCAGCCTACATAAAAGTAATAAAAAATTAATCGCAAACCAAAAATTAACCCAGAAAAATTTCGCAATATCACTTTCCTGTCGATTTTTGCGCTTATGTATTTCGCAAATTAAATAATTTATTAATAAATACACGAGAAATAGCAATAAATATTTCCTAATAAAACTGCAATAACATAATACTAATGTTATAAATCAAATATATAAACATTTTGTATTTAAAATATATAAAAATATAGGTAAATAACAAAATATCTATATAAAATACATAAAATTTATATTTTTTTATAATAAAAAAACATAAGACTATCTTTGGCTACCTTCGCCAAAAGCAGCACTTTCTCCGGCCTCAAATCCAACTGATCAATCAAGGTCGAGATCGTTGAATAGTCGGTCAAATGCGGACTGGACAGCACGGATTGTAGTTTCTGACGAATTTCAATGGCTTCCTTTCCCATGACATTTGGTAAAGCTCTCAACGCGTCCAGATATGCCACTGTCAATTGTTGATACAGTTCTTCATCCTACAAAAAGCGGTTTCAACAGCAAATACGTAAACTAAACTCAAAACAAAATCTGAACCAGATAAATTTGACGTTCTTTAATAGAAACATAAGCAAAATCCTTAGTTTATAGAAAAATTATTATAGCCAGCTAGCAGATCTCGATGCGCTGGCAAATGCTCACCGAAACGAAACGAGCCAGTAATCTGCGAAACAGCTATACGACATACAAATATGTATGTTAAAATACTAAAAACACAAATACCATAAAACCATAAAATTCATATGGCTAAATTTCATTTGGAATTAATACAAAGTATCACATATGAATTCACAATAAAAAAAGTGTATAACGGAAAACTTTATCGTTCTCTCAATTCAATTTGACTCTAGTGAGGCATGGTAATGTCGCCTGGCCATAAAACCACTGTTCTACGATTTCGTGTGCGAATGTTACTTCTGTAGCAGGTTGATGATCTTAAGCACAAACTGAATCAGTTACAAAAATCACAACCAATAAATTATACGTAATATACGTATGGAGTAATATGCTGTAATTAAAAAAGTGCAATTTTTGAGCGTACAGAATCTAAGTACATTGAATTCAAGTATATTAAGCAAACAACGATGCAAACAATCAATGAAACCGTCATTTTACCGATCTATTCAGTTCCAGCACCAAATATTCCAAGAAGCGGAAACGAATACTGTGAAAAGTGTCCAAAAGGGAAAATACTGCCGGATGATCCGTAAACTGGCAGGAAAGGATCAAAGTAGCCGCCACATCCTCGTTCCGTTTCAATATCCATTCCAAATTTTTGAGCAAGTGCGCAGAAGAAAGGCTTGATTGGTAACTTACAAAAAAAGCAGCAAAATTCCAGAATCAATAAGAAACGGTGCAAAACGCAAAACAAAAATCTAACAATAATTTAAAAACAATCAAAAGAAGTAAAACAGACAATTTAGTATAAATAACAAATAATAAATACCTATCGAAATAGAATGTTTTAGCAAAACGGTTACTTGGGAGTTTGCAATCGGAACAAGAAAACAATTAAACTAACTACAATATACTATGTACTGCAACTTAAGTGATGAATAAACAGGCAGATAATAATTAAAATATATTAAACCGATATTTAAATCAATAATTCAAGTATTATTCAGTTGAACTGCTGTAAACGCTTCTTTTTTAACAAATCCGTTTACCTTTTTATCACATCCGCGATCGTATCAATTCCCACCGCACCATCCACTGGATCAGCCAAAATTCCGTCAAAAACTTGTCGGAAGAAATCCAGCGCTTCTTCCACGGTGCCGCAGCGCAGTTCGTAATAAGCCACCGCTAAATACCGCTGATGCGTCAACAAAGCATCCTTTGCGGCGTCGTATGGCAAAACATTCCGATAGGATTTAATAAAGGCCAGTAAATGTTTCGACCGGTTCTGGGCAAGTAACCGGATTATAACTAAATTCAATTCCTGTAAAATATATGATATATATGCCAGCACACGGACGAATGCTTACTTATAATACTGTAATATAATATGTTCATTTTAACAGTATTTCTGGCATGTCACAGCGCCGTTTATACTACCTGGCATTCCGGTCTAAATGGTTTTTACAAATTAATTTGGGCTGATTAATTAAAAAAGATCCGAAGAAAAAAAATTTTTATTAAGCGCGCACAGCGTTTACGCGATTGATTCGTATTTACACGGTCTTGTACTTATGATCCAACAAGCGTGGGAGCTTTAAAGCCATTACACTACGTTCCCGTCAACAATAAACGACTGTTTAATCAAAGCGATTCGACAGCTCTATCCGAACAGGCGTAAGGTATCCAAATACGTTGATGAAATTAGTGTTATGGGAATTAGCCAGCGCGAAGTATTTAAAACTAGCACTGTACTGTGACCGGTAGTATCTCAAAAAAATAAGTCCCTATCTACCTACATACTGATTCAGTCTGTCAAAAAAAGTTTCATTAAAATATTACTCGCTGTAAAGAATTATCTATATCAGAAAAAACGAGCACCAACTCAGTACCAAAAAAATAACAATTTCTAAACATACTTCATGACAAGAGATAATTATGATAATTCACTAAAAGTCGATCACAACTTTAATAAGCCACCGCACTACGATTCCCTCACCTCTCCAAAATCCTCCCCCGTCATCTTCCGCAACTCCTCCAAATACCCCAACAAAAACCCATTCCTCTTGGTCAGCACATTCTCCACGGTGGAATCAAACAATTCAATGGGATAACTCGGTCCTTTTCTGACACCCTCCATGGACGTCCCCAGGATCAAATCGGGACAAAACTGCAGAATGTCTTCCGGTGGGGACTCGCTGTCCAGCAAGATCTCCTTGGCCCGGGTCAATTCGTTCCGCTGTAGACACAGCAACGCGGCGCGATGGAGGACGTTGGATAAGTACAGATTATCACCGGCAGCGCTATCTAAAAAGGACCGAGCGATTTGCAGGGCTTCTTCCACCCGTTTGTCTTCAAGGAGCGCCTCGACCTGCTCCTGCCAAGGGACGTTTTCCAATGCCCAGACCTATGGGCCAAATAATATAAAAAATAAAAAAGACTTCAAATTAGCGTTTTCTACGGTCTTTACTAATTTAGACACCTTTTGCAGCGTTACTGTCATTTGCGCCAGTTTTTTACGGTTATCCATTTATAGTCAGCCACTACACTACAGTAAACCCTTAGGTGCACAGATGCAATCACGTCCAAAAGTTCGGAAACGGATTATAGTCCAAAAGTAATAAAATAGATAAAAATTAGTGTGCGCGGAAACACGGAAGACAACTAACATGCACGAGCAGTTCGGAAGCATCAGACTGTTGATAAACATACAGTAGCTAAAAAGCAACCGCCAGCTGATTGAACAACCGTCGCGTCAACATAAATGTATTAAAATTGTAACGAGCTCAAATATTTAAGCCAAATAATATCAAAATACCATTAGCATTATGGGACGGACTCATTTCATCCGTTTTTCAATACGGTCTCTCAACGTGCATACTTACAGTTAGTCAAGCTGTTTTATAGAATTAAGCTTAATTAATTATTTATTAAGCCTAATTAATTCTGCAAAAATTACTGTACATAATCTGACACAGTAAAAAGACATAATTGTTGATGAAATTTTCGTAAGCAATCAAATGTAACAAAAAAGTACCAAACCAAAATAATATCAAACATGTGTATGGTATGACTACGTATGCGCTTCGCCGGATTTTGGAGTGGTACATAATACACATAAGCCACTGCACTACGAAGTATTCGTATTCATTGCTAACGCAGAACAGTCATCTGGGCAAATGACATAAACCAAGCATAACACGATACCCACCGATATTCAAAAAAATGCACAATTGCCAATGCCAAACTATCTCTGATGCCTTGTTTGAAAGAAGACCCACTATACGAATTACATAAATATTTCGTGTATTTCGCGCAGTTCTCTTACCTGTCCAAGGGAGGCCATGAACGGTGTTCCATGGGTTTTGCCAGGGAATTCGGCTGTACACAACGCGCGGCACTGCTCGAACTGCAGACTCTGTTTTGGCTGCTGATTGATGGAAGAGTACACCCAAATATCCGTCTCGCTGTATATCAAAATATACGGCGATGTATACTGCATCCGTAGAACCTGTTGAGTAAAATACCGTCACCATACCATTCTTCTGACATAGCGGCGTACATTTGTGCTTCATTCCCCCGTAAATGGCCCAAAATATTCAGAAAGTGTTCGCCGAAATAAGGAATTTTGAAAAGTTTTCAAAATGTGGTGTGTAACGGTATTATCGCTCAATTCTGCAAAATAAAGCGGTACTATGGTATAACAGATCAACAAAAAATCGTATAAATTTTCTTTGAAAAATCGAAAATCCAGATATTGAAGAACAAACATGACACCACAAAAGTTCATTTCATATTAAATTATAAAACATAAACATTACACAGCAGATTCGAAAAACATGGATCAAAAATAATACGAGTATTGCTAAATGTTCTGTAAAGCAATTACAGTATCAAAAAATAAAAAATATCAAACCAACACTATGTCAAGCAAGTGATTGTACGGCATGGCTACGTAAGCATTAATTCGCCAGCTGCTGGTTTTTAGGAGTGTAAGCCACTACACTACGACCTATTCGTAATAATCCGTATCATTGTCATTATGGGCAAATAACGAAAACCAATCACAAAAATATTCTAAAAAAATATGCACCTATTGATGTCAAACTAATTCTGATGCCGTTTTCGAAAAAAGAAAAAAAATAAATTAAACAAACCATAACACTCAGCAAAAGCTCGGTGCAGAAATGCTAACGAATCATTCTGCAAACTGCTTTTGAAATGTTTACTTAAAAGAACATGCAGAACGCTGAAAAAGCAACCTGCCATGCAATCAGTGCAAACTGAAAACAAATTAACAAAACAGACACTAAGAAAACATCAGTTACGCACAAACGTGTCTACTGTACAAATTATCGTTTACCTTGAGTTCCGCCCAGTTGATGGGCGGTCGCGGTGCCACCAGACTCTCTGCCGACACAAACATGCCCAATCCGCCCGGTCCCGCCAGGAGAAATTCATGCTGTGGGGAATCCGTCAGCGACAAGATGGCCGGGTGCTCCGCAAAGGGAAACAGGTCGTTGATGGTGTGGGGTGCTTCTTTGGCATGGAGCATGTGGTACTGTACCGGCGAGGCGAAACAGATATACGGCTCACTGTACACCACGTCCAGGATGGGATCACTGACCGGGATCTCGGTGGTCAGGGTGAAATGGGTCTCCTGCATCGAGTAGAGCTGGAGCTGCTTCTTCTTGGCGATGCAGATCTGGAAATGCACGCGTTTGAATAACTGTACTGTTTATATGACGTTGACGTAAACGTTGACTCTGTTCTTCGGACTCTATCTTACCGTAATTTTCTCAGTTTTCGGTTTCACAGAAAGTTTAAAGCATTCGCATTTCTGAAGTGTTTTTTTGAATTGCTTGCTGTTTTTTGTTTATGGGTGCTTTTGAAACAGTACAGCATTCTCGACAGTGTCCTCTCTAACTTTGATAAGCATATTTCTGTCTAATCCAGTGCATTGGATCAGGAGATATCGTAGTGCAAGGGCTTCAAAGTATCCGGTTTGTATTTGAAGAAAGCCCGCCCCGGTTAATTTAGCAGTTTATAATTAGTCGAAAATGTTTTTCGCTTTTCAGTAATTTTATCTAGACCATAATCGATAGAAACTGGTACTGGGATAACGAAAATCTGATAATTTACATAATTTAAACTGTCCAGTTCAATTTTTCAGAGCCACAACCAGGCTCGTATTGTAACTTTTCTAATAAAATAAAATAAAATAAATTTTAATAAATTAAATTCTAATAAAATAATAATCTAATAAACTGTAGCTCTTCTGTTTCATTTTGTTACCATTTAACATGTCTAACCGGTAATATTGTTTGATTGTTCCAACTCACATCATAGGTGGCGAAGGGATTTTCCGGATCATCACGATCGCTGACGCTGAAACGTGCGACTCCTTTAATACGGGACCCACTGGTCTGCACCAACTGGAAATGTCAGAAAAAAGAGACAAAAATAAAATGGCTGTTACACTTGTGTACTTGTATGCTTTATTCACTCAACATCAACAAAACACATCAAGTTGACAATTTCAAAAGGCACCACTGGAAAATAATCCTAAACCATAATATTCCGAAATAGCCATTCTCCGTATTTAGCTCACTGTTCAACAAAACTTGGCTTATCACATTATAACATTAGTTGTACAGGAATGAATGAAAAAGAATTAATACGAAAGCAATCTCAGCTTACTTATTTAACATCTGACAGCAAAGTAAAGGGAACAAGCTTGGATACTGATTAGCGCCGTTATTCTACGATTATCTATACTCAGAAACGCACAAATATCATACCTCCACTGTGGCCGCATCCAGCATACCCAGAACACCATCACATAAATACAAAACCCGATTTAACGCGTGGATCGCTTTCAGCTGTACAATAGGTTTTTTCTACAACAGAAAAACCACGTAAGAAAAAATTGCCTGGTGTTTTACGAATTACAGAAATTTATTCTTACCAACGAAACGGCCAAACAAAAAACTCGAAATATCATGACAGACAGCTAAAAAATAAAGAAATCTAACACATTAAAATAAGAAAAATGCAGTTACGAAAAACCAGAAAAATCTCATTCATATGTTACGAAACATAACGAAACTGAAAAGAACGAAATGTAGCAACGTAAAATTGCCAAATTCGCAATCCAATGTCTTTCTGAAATCTCTCCCATAGAAAATTTCATAAATAAGCAAAAATTAACAAAATCCCACAGTTAACTGAGCTTACCTGACCGACATATTTGGAAGCATTCAATTTACAGCGATAGGACGGGCGTCCGTGAGCCGATAGCGTCTGCTGGATCGTAAAGCGGTGGATCCATCTGAAACATTCAAAAATATATACTTCGTACAATATTAGAGTGAATGTGCACCAAAGAACCAGCAATAACAGCGAACGATTTATGCGAATCATGGAACTATACACAACTAAAAAAACACGAAAACCGTCCAACAAAAAAATACCGAATACGAATAAAAACAACAACACTACAACAGGAACGTTGCTTCAACGTTTCTGCTTTCAGTGTTATTATTATTAATTATTATTTCTGCAGTTTTTCCGGTTGGTCTTTTTTTACAGAAAACAGTTTTGAGAACAACAGCCATTTAGAAAAAAATGATATAATTATTAAAAAACATGACAACAGAAAATCTAGATAATTTATGCGACTGCGGGGGACTGATATTTTTCTTACCCGGTCAAGGAGCCAACAAAAAGATGTCCTGCAGCGAAGTCGATCGAGGAAATCTGTAGAGTGTAGAGCACAACAAGAAAAGTTAGTCATTTTTCCCTTAAAAAATTACGCTCTTTCTAGAAGGCCGATCGTTGGCCACCCTAACCCCCCACCCTCTCCCCCCAGCGATAAACTATGGAGAGGAAGGCACGCATGCTTTGCCACAACACCGTAATTACAATCGAATATTTCGGAAAAAATATTGACAAATATTCCGAAAATTTTTCTGCGGAAATACTCTCGTCGTTTTACCTGATTATCAGGAACCAGGTGGCCATTGGGGGAGGCGCTTTTGCTTTGCTGATTCTGCACGCCCAGACTGATCAGGACAGGCTCCAAATCAAACGTTTTTACGCTCATTTCCTTTTTCTCCTGCTTATGCAATCATAACGGAAAGTCGCAAACGTACAGTCCGAAACAGAATCCCGAATAGGAGCAAAATTCGGGAATTCCCAATTAATCACAGAGAAACAGATGAAGACTCAACGACGGGATTACATTATGCTGCTGTCTGCAGGGCTAAATTTGTTCAGCGCATTTCGACTAACGGTTTCGGATATGCAACTTAACGAAATGATAAATCATAAAAACGATAAAAAATATCTAACCGCACATCTTTGTGGAAAATATGTCTCACACTTTTTTAAATCGCGAAGACAGATCACATTCACAGAGTGACAGATGAGTTTATTTCCTGCAGATAAACCATGTGATGTGACTTCCACACACCAACTAAACAGGTGTCCCAATACCACTGGAATGGAATCACATCTCAACGAGCCATTGGCCAACTCGCGAAACACGTTCAAACGTGCCTGATGAACTGCGATTATCAGATATTCTAGTTTCGTATCAGCGTCTCATTACGCGAAAAATCTTGCAGTTTTCAGATTTTAATCCTTGACAACTCTGGATAAACTCCTTGCAATTGCATTTTCCTGACATGAATATGTGCATTCAACCCGATGGTTCGAAAAATCCAGGAGGTGCACCACAGAATTCGATGGTAAGCTGCGATAATCTGATAACGATTGCTTTTGCCAGATATTTTATAGTTCCAGATTTAGCATGGTTTTTTAGCCCTTTTCTTTTGTACGCCCACTTTTTTAACATAGATATATTTAAAGGACGCAATTCGGATTTTTGTTCATCCGGATATTATTAAATTGTAAATCAAAAACCCGCGTTTTTATGCTTGTTTTAGATGGGAAACGAAATAATCCGCCGTTATTTTCGCTTACCGAAGAGACTGCTCCACATATCGGCCAAGGAAGTGATGTGGATCGTACGCTTCCTTGTGGTCGTGCTCTTGGCGAAAGCACATTGTACGTAATTAATTAAGTATTAATGCCGCAGCACAAACACGCCGCGCATGTTTTTGTAGGTGGTATTGTGTGGTATCGAACGACTGCGCTGGAGAAACAGCTTCTGGAATGCCGCAACTTTTCTCCGTCTTTACCCTGTCCGAAGCAGGGAAGACCCGAAACTGCCGAGTCAGGAGTTACGCTGCACTTCTCCGGATTATCGTGGCGCGTGAATCATGACACTTTTGGTAAGAAAACTTTAAAAAACGCGGTCGGGTCCGGTAAAGCTGCAAAAGTGCTTGTTTCAACAAGTTTCAAAAAGTATGAAATTGCGGAAATATTTAAATACTTTCGACACTATCTAACAAGCTTTGGTGCATCGGGAGCATAATGACTACCGTAAGAAATAACGAAATTTTTGACCTTTAACTCTTTGGTTCGTTTTCAAAAAAACGCTCCTTTAACTTCGCGACCGGAAGTTTAAAATGTCGATAAACAGATAATATAGAAAAGTAAACCTTATAAAAGTCATCTCAAGATCGTTTTTACCTCAATGTGTTCAATCAAAGAAATGTTTACAACTGCGTTAAAGTTTCAAACCATTCTAACGCAAACTTTGTCGGCAATGAAAGGTCCCCAGCCCGTAAGCGACCGCCACGCCTGGGTGGACAAAACCGGCAGTCTGCGCATAAAGATGGACCGCTGCATGGGCGCCCATCTCCACACCACGGACCGCTTCTGGTTTGGCTTTTATAAATTCGCCATCGCCGGGGGCATCGATGACGCGTTCCATCCCAACGCCGCTACACTGCATCTCTCCATTGCTGATACCGAAAACATCACCATTCGCTTTGGACCTGGACGGCTGCGTGGAAAGCCTGTTTTTAAGATGCAGTACGCGGTTAATGCGGAGGAGGTTGCCGAGTACACTGTGGATGATCTGTTTTTGACGGAGTATCATGTTCTACGGACGCCGACCAAAGTGTCCTTTCGGTCTTTTCAGGTAACTGGAAGATTCAGAAAGTTTTTCTGTTTGTTTGTATTGTTTCTTAAAAACAATTATTTTATTAATTACTTTAGTGCGAAGAGACGATGATGCATTTTATCATCTGCTGCAGACAAAAACCGCAGTTTCAATACGTATTATGAAAAACCATTGTTTTCTGTGTCTTATTAAGTAGTTTAATTTGTACAGTATTTTCAGGTTTTAAAAATAAATGAAAAACTTTCAGATTTTTAATGGTTTGTAAATTGTTAGTAGGTTAACATCTAACGTTAACGGGCATTATCTGGGTTTTTGAGGAAACTTTTGTTTTGGAAACTTCAGCTACACTGCTTGAAATACAATGAAATCAAAAAAGCTGCGAATTTTGAAGCGTTAACGCGATACCACGGTCAGATGTGATATTGGCACCACAATCAGTACATGGCGTGAAAGCGTAGTGTAGTGTTTATTACAAATGAGGTCGGGAATAAAGTCGACGACGTAGTAGTACCAACACTAGGCATAATAAAAATGCGAACTTTAGAACGACTCCTTTTTTGCACAACGGAACTCCTCTCTTTTTTGCAAGACAAAATAAATAACTTTAAGAATATTTTTTTGTATACGAAAAACTGTCAATCATATCAACTGTTATTTTCCCTTCAAACTACTTCGCATTTGGTCATTTATGACAAATTCTAGGTTAACGTTATAGTATTAAGATTTGTTTCCATTATCCTGTATTTTGTTTCTCTGTTCATTGTTGTTATGGTCGTTTTCATTGTTGTTTGCATATTGTTGACAGTAGTATTGTCCGTTACTAATATCACGCAAATTTATGAAATATTATTGCACAATTACTTCAGGGCCACGGAAAACCATCCTTATTTGGAGACCAGGAGGCGAAAGTCTTCGCACCGGATAACGGGCGCGACGGTGTACCGCAGCAGGAAATGCCCGTGCATATTCACTTGGTACCGGATAACGGTACCTCCTGTGATAGGGACGCCGGAATGGTGGAAGTTGTGGTTAGATCGTTTCGGTTCGAATCACTGTAGGAATTGTATTAGTTGGGAAATGATCTTTCTTGTTGCGTTAAAATAACACTGCGGGATTATAGTTTTGATGTATCGAAGGTTTTTATTCTTTTATTGTTTACTGATGGTATTGTTACGGCTTGTTTAGAGTGAGCAATGTGAATTATGTGAATACCGTATTTGTTTGGTGCTGTGCTCGTTGTTAGGTTTTTTATCACTGGTTAGTGGTTGAATGGCGATTTTATTGCTAATTTGCTATGAGTTATTATTTTCGTGCGTTTTTTATGTATCGCTATTGTTAGTGATAAGACAGAAAACTACGCGAAAGCGATGCTGTGCCGTGTATGTGGCTACTTTAATAATAAAATGACCTCTTACTGTACTTTTGCAGCATGGTGTCAACATGTTATAATGGCATGATAATACTAATATAACGTTATGATGTCAAAAAAAATGCCCATTAATTCTTACCGTAAAAATGTGAGATGAATGCATGTCAGAAATCGGACCACCGGACGACTATGTAATTTAAATTTTGTTCATGGTTTTTTTTTGTTTTGAGTAATCGCTAAATTAATGTTTAAATTTAATGTTAAATTTAAGGTTGAATTAAATGTTAAATTAAATTGAATGTTAAAAAATTTACTAATTGTTAGTAAATGTATTTTACCTGTGGCTTTAAGAAAACATTTAGTCTGGAATTTCTTTGCAATACAGTTACAGTCGCATAACGCGTGCTTACGGTGCATTATGGTTATAGGCTATTAGGCTGACTATTTTTTTGCAAACGTTGCTTCGCGATATCCCTGTTATGTTGACAGGGACTTCAGTGACCACCCTTATTCCGCCTCGCTCTACTTATCAACTACGGGTAAAATCGACCGTCTTGAGCTAGTTTCGCGGTTCAGGGTTACGTAACAAAGCTCGGTACTACAGGGCGCCAGTTTCCGCCAGCGCTGAAAAAAATGTGCCATTTGCTTATGGCACATTAGGTGTATCCCGAGCGCAGAGCTTGTATCCCACCACACTGTTGCACAAGCGACTTGAATTCAAATGTTGAAAAATTTTTGAAAAAATCCCAGTGTACAGCACTACTGCTTGCTCTCCTTTCCACAGTTTCTGGACTTTCTGTTTTTCCAAACTACAAACAGTGTGTTTTTGGTTTGCGAATTTGCCATGGCAGATATCATGATGAATGTTAGCAGCCATGCTTTTCACTTATTGCCAAACTCTGCTTCTACCTCGCAGCAGTCCCAACGTCGTGCTCCTCCACCTGTTTCCAATGGACGCTCATCCCCAATGCATCCTGGTACCATTCCCGACCATAGATTGCCAAAATGTCAAACGTATGACGACAGTTACGATGAGAGAAAGGATCCACGTGATGAGGTAAAAAAACTTGTTGAAATTTGTTTGAAAAACATTTCCCCAGAAAACAGTGCTCAGTGGTCACGTTTCCCTGTCCGAAGTATTGGAAATCGGTGTACGACGGTTTATACGCTACAGGGCTTCATTAAACACGAGCTGTTTACAAGTGGAAAAAGCCAGTTCTTTTTATAAAACTGAACATTTATGGATTTTTCATCTTTTTTTCGTGTTCTTTCTTGCAGTTACTTTCTTTGCAATGTCAATTATGGAATCCCAGTTGGAATGTGCAAATTACGGCAGATGGCGAGACTTTCCTGGAGGAAGCTGCATGTCTGGGCTACACGGAAGATCAATCGTTGGCTGTGCTGTACGTTTGCAAATTTGATCTAAAGATGGCCAGAGAACGCTTGCCAAAGTTTCGCAATATCTACATCCCGGTGTGGTCGGAGACGGACAAATTACTATTTGAAGAGATGCTGCTGACGCACGGAAAGCAGTTTCATTTGTAAGTTGTTTGTCATTTCGAAGATGGTGTTGTGAAAAACAAGACTGAAAAATTTGTTTTTGGTTGATATTCGTGTCTTGAATTGATAGATATCATGCTTGTTTCGTCAGTTTTGAACTTTCTGATCCTAAAGTAACATTTTTCTTTTAACTCTAATAATTTTAAAATAATTTCAGTATTTTAGATGATTTTTGTTTTGCTTTGAAATTAGTAGCAGTGCTATACAAATTTTGAAATTTTCCAGGCAGAATGCGTAAGTTTCATTTGTTTCGATAAGTTTCATTTATTTCAATAGACTTTTCATATATTTTGTCAAAAGCGTAATAATCGTCACTGTATATTTTTGATTAAAAAAGTCGAAACAAATACAAAACGATCCTGTGAGCCGTTTGTTTGTGAAATATGGAGATATAGTATCCGTTTTTCGAGATATCGACTTTTCCTGCATTTTTCCAGCTTCTCCGTTTTGCAGATTCCGCCAGAAACTTCCTCATATCACCGTGAAAGAGATGGTCAATTATTACTATTACCTCAAGCAAGTGGCGAAACGGGAGAGTCGAATGAATGCTTGTCTGACGCGGAAAGCACTGGAATTGGCGCGCAGTCGCATTACCCCGATTAAACTATCCACCTTACCCGTTAGCTCCGTCTACCTTGGTGCGGAGAAAAAAGAGGACTGCGGGTCCTGTTTTAAGAAGCGCAGCAACATGTTCAAGTGAGTGACACACACGATAACGAATGCGAGTGAGTTAATTAAAATTAATTGACAAAATTAGCCCAAACGCAAATGTGTTCCGTAAATAAGTCAGCGCGCGAATTGGCTGGGGGAACATTGTTTTTCCGATTTGTTTGCATACTGAAGGCGGTAACTGGAATTTTTTTGGTGGTGGTTATGGAGAACTTGTGAAGTTTTCTCTTGTCTTTAATTTATCGTTTATAAATTTCGTCATCATGATAACATATAAAAACGTCTTTCGGTAAAAAAAAGATTCAATATAATCAAATTTTACGGTTTTTTCGAATAGATTTTTGTGATAGAGTTTTGTCATGGACAGAGGCGAGTGATCTGTTGCCACTACACTACGATTAACTCTTCTTAGTGTTAGTTGCTTAACTGCCAGTTTATTCTCTTGTACAGCGAACACTGTCTGGTACTTCTCTCTGCAGTGAGTTAAATTTGGCAAAATGGAATTTAACTCCATTTTGCATCCCCATTACGATGTTCGTAATGGGGAGTCAGGAATTTAATGCAAAATACAGAATAAATAATTTAATACAGAATTTCATTACAGTAATATATCCAAATAAAGATTGATGAAATAGGCTTCTGCAGTTGTCTTACAGCTTTGTTTGATCTGTACTTTCGATTTTGGCTAAAAGTTAATGAATGTAAGTAAAACAATCTAATTAGAAGCGAATTCCTGTTTGTTTCATAATTTTCCTGGTTGATGAAACTGTAACAATGTTGAAAAATGTTTCGCTTGACTCCAACCCACTTACAGATTCGGCAGCGACTTCAAAATCTGCGCCGAATGCTACTCCCACTTCCGCGCCCACAACACCCTCCCGCCCGCTCC
>JAQGAU010000191.1:0-35206 GCA_034698045.1 Paramacrobiotus richtersi
GGAGATGGTTACAGGGGGGACCCGGCAAAAAAGTCCGGGGGGACTTTTTGGCGGGGGGGACTTTATTGCCGGTCACATGCGTTGGTGTGTGAAGGATACCAAATTCACCAATGTGCTGAACGTTTCCGTTTAAAGCATTCGTTTTTGTGGAATTGACAACTGTAGCTACGACAGTGATACATAAGCTAAAACCAACTAACTATTATTTGTATTGTATTAAATGAAACGATTGTGTACTTGCTATCTCACACATCACAATAAACGCAATAATCGCGACAAAAATTTATTTTATTTCAGCATAGTTCCAAACTTTCACTTGTTTAAAGCGAGGGCTACTGGAATTGCCTGTCACAAGTAGGAAGAAAGTTCTTCAGCACCCGAAGAAATGAAAACAGATTGTGAACATCCCCACGTTTTGCTCATCCAATAACCTCAAAGTAAAACTCCGGAAGCTGACCCTGCGCCACCGTTGTAATTCCAAACGGCTGTCCTCCACTAGATACACCAGGCGCATGGTTTCCGTCACCTAGAGAAGAGTCAGGTCAGTACTCTCAATGGGTACTTCAAATCAACGCCACTGCCATTCGTACCTTGTGAAACTGATGAAAACTGCACTGCAACATTGAGATCCTCCGATGATGTGGCCTTTGTCACGCTGCATGACCCTTCCGTGCCATAGTGAGAATGTTCGATTCCCTGAAACATTGCATTCGTGTTCAGCTCGTACAGCCACACATTAACGCCTCCGAACTGTATTAGGATTATGCGTTTCTCAGTTGATGCTGAATTGAGAAATTACCGTAATGTCAGCCGACACAGTATAGCGTTGTTGTATCTTCAGTGGCACGGCCTTGTCGAAAGCGATCTTCTGCACACGATGCCCAGTCTGACCGCCTGGAGGACAGACGGTCTGTCGGAACTCTTCCAGTTCCCGTTGGTTGGCTCCTTCTTCGATATACACCTTCAAGGTTATGGTGACCGACGGCTTCGGAGGACAGGCACAATGGAATTCAGTTCCGCCATTAGGGCACTGTTGCCCAATGTGGTGACTATATGGCTGTTTACACAGACAGCAGTTGTTAGGACAAACTGCTCCATAACGATGGAGAGGTCCTAATTCAACGAAATATTACACGACTTTCTAAACAGAGTTACGAAAGCTGACAACTCACGCTCGCTGGAAAGGTAGATTCCAACAGCTACAAGATTGATGGCCGCCAGATCCTATCGAAACACGGAGAATGAAAACAGGCAGTCTGTTATACTGTATCAGAAAGTGATTAGTTTTACCACACTTCGGTTCGTTTTGTCCGTCACAGATGTGATACACAGTCTGAAACGTGCATGATAAATGATTGTTCGGCACTGAATCTTGCAGAAAAAAAGTGTACAAAAGGTCTACCTGATGCCATTCGGTTTTCCCGTTGCGTATGTCCATCCGTCCTGTCTACCAGCGAACCTCACAATGTGCAGCTCAGCCGATATCTGCCTTCGTGTGCTGATGAAAATTCCCGGCAGTGTTTCACTGGCATACCAGAACTGAAACAACTGGTTCACTTCTTCGGCAAGCAGCATCCCCAGCTATAAAAAAATAAAAGCACAGCAACATGTAATGTGAGTTGTGTAATGTTCCGGGCTTTCGGCTGCAGTACAGTGATGGCAACTTCGTAAAACAACTCGAGAACGAGATTTACAAGATCGGTCCCAAGGCTCATTATCAGAAATATTTTTCATGTTCTGCATCATTAGACTTACACATACATAATGATCGTTAAGATAATATTACAATTTTGATAAACCTACTGATCATTAAAAATCGGGCATAAATCTGTCTGTTATGCAAAGTAAAGAAGTAACGTAAAGGTACCTTAGCTGGTCCCGATGCCACCTCCTGGGATGTCATGATAGGAAATCTTATCAGGAACAGAGCATCCTCCAGCACCGCTCGCAAATTTGCACCCGTACCATCAATGTGTTCGTGCGCGCAGCGGTGGATGGCCCAACTGCAATATGCCAGTGGCTAGCAATGTCTTGGATTACAGTGAAGTATTCTTAATTTTGTTAATTAGTAATGTATGATCGCTTTGGATCAGTTACACTTTTTGTATCAACCAAACTTACAACGGAAACAAATATCCTCACTGTTTACCGCATAAACTGAAGGAAAAAACCAAAGGTATTTTTCCATGTTTCTTTGTTAGCAAAACAAATTTCATAAACACACGAACGAGTTTGCCGTGGAAATTTTAAATCTTACTTGAGTGCCGCGTTGTACACATCCACTTCCCTGACTTTCAACGAATCCCGCGATAAAAGTTCCTTCAGAATTCCAATGTCCACTTCCAAGAAGTCTGCCGACTCCAACACCAATGGTCCTTGGCAGTCGATTGTTAACAGGAAAAACTCGGCCAGCTTTGGTTCGTCGTACATCTTGGCCTGTACACGTCATAATTTACACGACTAGTACGAGAAACGCACTGTTTTGTAACACGTGGGTGTTTTACAGAACTAACAAATGCAGAGCGGTCTATTTTGGGTCATTTTAAATCACTGCTAAAAAAGGAAATGGGAAAAGTTAGCGAGCTTACGACTGACTGTCGCTTTAGTTAGTTTCTGTTACATGAACAGTGACGAATTTAGGGGGGTGTCCAGGGGGCCATGACCCACCCCTACCCGGTATGCTGTAGGTGGGTTCGCCAAAATTTAAGAGAAGGGGGGACCCTTCTGTCGGAGGTCCCTGGCGCCCCCCTAAAAACCGGTCTAAATTCGTCACTGTACATGAAGTTGTCAAAACGTCTGATTCTTGGAATAACAACCTATCCACTAATTTTGCCTGATATGAAACAATTTTAATGCACCATCGAGTACCTGAACAAACCAAGCAAGGCAGTTGTGGATGGTAACGTTAGCTCGTATGTATCCCTCACAAGCATCCTGCAGAATAGGCAGGCCATACTTCTTTGCTGCGTATAGCGTCGGAAATGCGGTGTTATCATCCAGTGGTCCGATTTGATCGTGGTAAATGTACCTGTCAACCACACCAAACCATTAAACTACTACGTATACTACAAAGATTTAACAATAAGAAACGGTGAATTCGAGAAACAAAATATCAAAACATTTCAAACCGTAAGAGAATCCTAAATGACTCTGGATCGATGTCGGTGATTGGAATGATGCTCGTGATTTCCGGAAGATTGCCGTAAAACATGGTTTCGAACACCGTACTTCCCATTGCCAGGAGAAACCTAACGGAGAACTTGTGGATAACCAATGAAAAAACCGATACATTTCCATATTAAAATTGTCCACAATATAATATTATTAGTCAAGATTCAAGAACCCGGATTACAATAACTGGCGGAAATAAATAGTTGCTGAGAACCAATACAGAGTAAATTCTGTTAATCAGGAAAATGAGCAGGGAAACGTTCCTATCGAAATTTTCGATTTTTTGTGAAATCTCAGGCTCAAATTTAAGATAACCAGTTAGAGGTGATTCAATACACATCCGTGTTATTCTAAAACTTCTAGTTTTAATCGACAAAAACAGGATCGAAAGAGAGAATGTTGTCTTCTTTTCACAATGATTTATGAACAATTAATTAGTTATAATACGCAAGTGGGCAAAAATACAAGAACACGGAAACGGTAATGTTTTCCAGTGCTCTACAGATTCCCTATGGTAGGGAACCAGCGATGTTAGTGGCGGAAAAGAAATGAGAAAACATTTAAGACTTTGGTTAACAGAAAACTGGACAAAGCTTAACAGCAAAAACAGCTCTTGCCTGTGTGCTTTGATGTCGACGATCTCTCCATCCTTTGGTCCGACGCGAAACGTAATATCGCTCAGAATATCCGTCCCCAGAAGATGTTTGCCTCGTTCGGCGATGGTCTTGATTTTGCTTTGCCAGCCCCAGACCATTCCATCGTTAGTGTCAGTCATGGTACAATTTCGACCCTTTTCCGCTGTTCCAGAGAGGAAACCGTACGTCTGGGTTCTCGAACGAAAACGATACCGAAAAACCTGGATATTGGAAAAGCGGTTTGTTCAAGCTTTCAACAGATCACAGATAGAACAGTACGAATACCAATGTGCTGTTAGAGATCGCGCGGATACCTAAGTGGTCTTAGATAACCACAAGTTCCGAAAGAGCGCTTGCGAAGAATTCTATTCAGAGAATACGAGGAACTGTGGAAGAATTACTACAGAATTACTACAGACGACAGCAAGCAATTGGCTCCCTGCAAATTGATATACTAATGTGTGCGCTCAGAGGCGGCTCGAGGTTAGCCGAAGATAAGGGGGTGGCGGGTCACCGCCCGCCCTGGAATGCAGAACACGAAAGCGATAATTTTTGTGTCGCCTGCAGCCGGTGTTATATATCGATCCCTAACTTTCCTTTAAGGAAGAAAGATTTCCCTGCCAGAAGCGGGCATCTTTAAAATTTGCACGTTCGCCTGGTACCCTAATTGGTTGACGCAAATGACAGTGGCGAGAACAGTGAATTGAATTAACTGAATTAACAAAACCGCATGTTTATTGTTTCATTAATGTCAAGTATTTTTTCAAAGACTAAACGTTAACGATGTATCGTGTTGTATTTATGCTGCGTCAGGTGTTTTCGGAAATGGTCTAACGCTAAAGCGTAAGTATCATATAAGCAACAGAACCTGCAGAACCGCTACATTTCGCTTTGCCATCAAAAGACTTAATTCCATCTCTGTCAGCTGCTAACGAGTTATACGGACTCGGTATTCTCAAATACAACTTGTACTGTTCGACTCTCGTTCTGCACACTGTTACGTTTTCGTTTCCAGCACCGTTCTGCTGTCCCCCAGTTTGTCACGTTAGCAATTAATTAACAAACTTCAACACCCATAATGGTCACGTATGTATTCAGCAAAACGATGGTGTGAATTCACCTTTAAAGAAGCAAACAATTAAAGGCTTCCGGCTCGTCAAGGCAATAAGAGCGTTATCGTGTAACTGAAAGAATTCGAACGGTTGCATAGAGAAAACGGTTGCACACATTTCCTCCGACCTCCGTTTCGATTATCCAACAACCTCAATGTAGAACACTGGGAGTTAATCATACGCAATCGATGTACTTATCTCCAGAAAGGTGATGTCCAAATACGATTGAGAGTGATATATAAGAGCATGCACATACATGGTCACACCAGTCCAAACCCAGGGAACATAATAGTGGACCGTGCACGCAGCGTAATTGAGCGGCCATACCGGAAACAACTGGTCAACGATGGTCTTCCAGTCGTTTGTAGTGGCGAAGACCACATTTGACAGCAACAATGCGCCGATGTACAGAGCGGACTGCAGCTGCCGGTTGCACAAAAGAATCAGCAGGACTGGCAGATTGATTGTAAGCACAAAGGTCAGCTCCGTAATCACAAACAAGAAAGTTGAGCGAAATGCCCAGCACCGCATTCCCTGGGAGGCATTTAGATCAGTTGTATTGTCTGGTAAAGTGCATTGATTCAAACAATACCCTGCCCTGAATGATTTCCTATCCGCGGCATCATATTATCTGGAAGGACACTATTATAGCGGTGTACCGTGTGATAAGGATAGATCTAAATATTCAAATGATTGTGTACGCCTGTCATGCAAGAAAATGCTACAAAGAACGTCCCCTGATATTATTCCAACAGTAGATCTTACGACCATAAATCTAGGCATGCCCGTTATTGAATGAAAATCAGTGTCTGGAAAAAGCAAGACTTTACGATTGGCGTAGTTCGGTGCAGTTCACTGAGCATTTGGTTGTTTACTGATAGCGAGAGATTCGTTACATAGTTCGCAGGATTGTCGTGAGGCCCGTACGTACATACTGTATGTGCATGAAACAACAAGATCAAGGTATTGATGGGTACATTTGTCAGCAGGAATAAATGCATCCTACGGTAGCTGTATTTAAATTACCCACCATATTTCAAGACCCATAATAATGTAGGACGCGATGCAACACAACGCACGCGTACAAACCTTCCGAAAAGTAGGACTTTTTTATTATAGAAATCACGCTGTTAAATACGGCATTTTGTCATTTCAACCTTTACAACCAGTATCATAATATTCTGAAAGAACAAGAAAATCGTAGGTTTTGTAGGAGGATAGAAAGAATGCATGGAGTTAACTGCACAAAAGTAGCACATGGCAGCGTAACAAAAAGTAAGCGCGCGAACCGTGTCATGTCACAGCACAGTTAATACTGTAACGGTGTATCCTAGTACAATTCGCCCATCTATCCAAAAAATTAAACAGATTCCTCATTCGGCATAGGTTAGACAGCAGTACGTAAGCGAATGCCACACGTAGTCTAGATCTTTTGGATTTTGCAAAGTCGGTTGTTAGTGGCATATTGCATTTGACTCAAAGGTGCTGCTTCCTTTAGTATATTAGCGCCGCTAAACAAAATAGCGGTGGTCGACGCGCAAGCACCAAAAAGCGTCGTTTTTTGTCGTCCGCTTGCGCTTTGCTCCGGTTCAATAAATGTCTTTCGTTGGCGGCACGGACATTTTTATACATTATGACGAACAACATGAACATCCTTCCGAACATTATGGCATGGGCTGTTTTTTTCGTTCACTCGGGTTTTACCAATATTTCTGTTCGTTCGTTACGGCGTTATAATACAAGGAAACTGGGCTATCTACTTATGCCCTTTACGCATTCCGCAGTCCAAAACCCGATATAGCGACGCGCGAGCATTTGGTAAACACATCACAAAGATTACTGGATCAAAAACCGCCTGAGCAGTGTACATTTGACCTAGGAAAAGATAGACCCATTTGGGGCGTTGCAGTTGATAAAAGAAATCTACTGTCCAGTAGATCTGATTCGGACCCCAACACATCAAAAGACTGATCGTCATTACAGTTAGCGCAAAAAACGCTCGCGAAGATTCCCTGGAATTATGCTGCCCGGCGTCTGTGACCTTGACTTCGACATTCCGAATTCGGATTCGGCGTTCCAGTGTCTTATACAGAATGAAAGGGTATGCTAAAACGACAACGATAACCGGAACGTCAAAAATTATAAAGAAGTTACCGAACACCCAAGTCTGTTGATGTCGTTCCGTTTGGTCCAATCCGCACGCCGAACCGCGAAAGTACGTTAACTGATTGTACAAGATATTGGGCAGAGAGATTAGGTGAAGAAAGATCAATACGCAAAGACAAGCGACCACGGCGAATCGTTTAGTATGACGTTCCCGGTAGGATACAGGTGAAACAATCGCCCATAGTCTGTTGACCGTAATTAAGAGATACGAATAGGCCGACATTCCGGCTGTCACCCAGTTAGCATAAATGTTGATAATGCACGCTGACATTCCAATAGTCCAGCTGTTGGAAACGCCGTAGTTGTACATCTCTACTGGATTACCAAGGATGCAGGATGTCAACAGATTAAACGTTAAGAGGGAAATTATATATACCGTGAATGGTGTTTGGAGATGCTTGTTTAATAAGAAAATAACTAATACCGGAAGGTTGGTGAATAATGTCAAACTGGACAGGGTTAGCTCGATCCATAAAGAGGTTTTGGTCGACAGATCGACGACGTAGGTGCCGTTCTGCATGGTGGCGTTACCAAGATCAGTGTGTCGTGCATCGCTGTCCGCATCTGCAAAAGGTAATCAACTTCATGAAGAAGAGTGCTCTGCTATACATGCCTGCACCGTTCTTTACATTAACATATATGGCGGTTTCCACCAGGAAATAGCTGACAGCAGTCCTTTAATCGGGAAATATTTGGTCAAGTGTGCGGTGTACATACCTGCGTCGTATTGGCGAGAGTTCTGCATTTCCGAAAGTGCAGTTTCAGTGAAATATAACCTTGTGATCTTATCCTTTGCAAAGCAGTTGGTAAATATTAGGTCGGGATCTTCTAACAATGCCTATTGCCGGCGACAGTTGGTAAAACGTTCCCTTTCCGCAAGACACGGGCTGAATTCCGTTCCCAGATGCGCAAAGCTAGTCGTACAGGGGCTACGAGCCCTTTCATACTAACTACGCTGGAAAGGTTTGGTTAACATATTATGGCCTACTTCATACATACACCACATTATGGTAGTTCAACACAGGTGAAAATCAGATATTGGGTGAGCCGTAAAGGTGAACTTTTCTTGAATATTACAGAGTGTCGGAATAAATTGAAGAAACCTGATCAGCAAATAAGGCGCGCGTGACAACCGGTGGAAGTCTGTCCATAGCTTAGCGATCGCATCTGCAAGCTGGGAATTCTGCATTCCCCAACTGCATACCACGAGTCTTCATCGGGACCAGTTGATGTACCCGACCGTTTGTATCGGCGCTTAAGTAACGCACTTTAAATTTCTGATGTACATATTTGTTTTCTGCCATCTGAAACAATAACTTCATCGGAGCGTGCAAGGACAGCAAAGCCGCGCTGCAAGAATAGCTGTGAGGGGTTGTCCAGACTACCGCCACTGTTCACAACATGAGATGGTATTCAACAAAAAACTGAACGAACGAATATTCCATGTTGTTCGAGTAGAGTTTGAGAATTTAGTGTAGATCAGGCTGTTAACTGGTTTCGGATCATCAACCGACGTTGCTGAGCAGCGGACTGGTTTTAATTAACAGTAACTGAGCTAGATTTTCATCGGCGATGACACGATGTTTTGACACATTTAGGCGCTTGACCACACCATTAGAAAAGTTTCTTCGTCCATATGTCCGCTACTCTGAAATTTCAAAGTACAGTTCTGGTATCTGCCCCTGGGCAACAGTTGTTGATCCGCATGTATTTGAACCCGTTTGGTGATTGTAACCATACGCATGGTTGTAACCGATGCGTCCTGAAACATGATTAGTAAATTTAACAGTACGATAAACTGGACAACGGTTATGTGCATGTAGACTGCATACCATGAACAGGATCAGATGCATCGCGAAAAGTTACTGTAAACTGATCCTTTCCGACTGAGTTTCCGGCGTTGGTGACAAAACTGTGCGTTCCCCCCAGACCGTACATAGACTGTCCCATACCCTGGAATTACAGTGCAATACGTTATGCGATTTGCTTTTTCCAGCAGGAAATTGGTCATACTCGTAAAAAATCATCCGGACTTACTGTTATTTGAATCGAGATGGTAAACCGAATGCCCTCTTTTATTGGTAAGGGCTTGTTTAGCTTAAATTTTGCGATGTTGGACTCTGTTGGTGCGGCCAGAACTGTCCACGAATTGCCGAACTCCTGTAAGTCTATTACGGGCATTCCTCTGTGGTCGTTGATCGTCCTGACGTTTGTATGAATGCCATCATATCCCTGGGCTGCGTAGAGCTTCATGGCAGCGGTGACCCGTTTACCGATAGGCAGTGGGTTTTGAACGTACAACCCAACGGCAATCAGACTGATAGTAGCCGAGCCCTAGAATAATATCGAAAAATGTACAGTGTTCTGTACTTTGCTGCTAGGATTCCCAAAAGGAAACCGATCGAAAACAGCAACAACACACCGTAATACAGTCTCCTAATTGGGCACGCCATTCTCTTTTATTGGTGGATGAAACGCTAAATCTGGAAAGCCCAACTATTACTGTTTTCTACTACAGTGCCAGGAATTTACGCTATAAATACTGCGAAACTTTACTCGATTACATCCGGTGTTCCATCTCTATATGTCCATCCATTCTGCGTTCCTGTAAATCTCGACACCTTGAGTTCTGTACTAAGCTGCCTTGGTTTGGTTATAAAATTTGCAGGCAGCTTTTCATTGGCAAACCAATACTGGAACAGCTGGCTAATTTCATCGGACAGTAGCAGCCCCATCTAAAGAAGGCAGAAGGGGATCTTACAAATAACGCAAAATAATGCAACAAATTTTCCATTTAACAGAGCAGCTTCTTGAAAGCGTTTCATAATAAATTGTTTTCACAATCGTACAATCGTACAATACTACATCAGTCTGCATGCTAACAACGTACGGCACTTTCGAACACTGGCAACTCGAGCAGTGTAGCAGTTTTTAAAGTATAATGACGTGAGACGCAGATATAGAGCTTTAAGTTTAGCTTGATAGAAGAACTGATTTTTCGGCCAATTGGTATAAGTATTTTGTGCACGAAGTATATGGTTAAATTTAGAGTCATTTTCGGCATTACTTTTGCAGGGCCCGCAGCAACCTCCTGAGAGGTCATGATGGGGAACCGGACCAGGAAGAGCGCTTCTTCCAGTGCAAATCGCAAATTCGGACCAGTACATGCCATTTGTTTGTGCTTGCAGCGTTGTGTAGCCCACCTGGAACAAACAGTCAAAACTGCAATTGCTCACTCTTAATACTGTACGCATGTATTATCAGATGGATTTTCCGTTCAAGTCTGGAGGAGAAGCACTGTCACACTAACACTGCTGAACTGGCGAAATTCCTTTACCTTATGGCAGCATTACAAACATCCGCTTCCTTAACTTTCAGAGTGTCCCTGCTCAGAATCTGTTTCAGAACACCAGGGCTAATGTTCAAAAAATCGGGGGACTGCAGTACTGAAGATCCCCATAAGTCAACCTTTTCCTAGCAAAAGCTTGCCAAATTTGGTTCGTCGTACGTCTGCGCCTGCAGCAGAAGCAGTAGGCACTTCATTTCTAAGTGCATAACAGCAATAATGCTTTAAAAAATTTTCAAATACAAATGTAGATGCAAATAAACTTAATATGAATACTATCGAATAAATGTTAAATACTGTAAATTTGTGGCGCTCGTTGTGGTGCTTACGAGCAAACATCTTCAGTCCAGACTTAGTAATTAATACACCACCCAAACTGATAAGTGCTTCGAAATCTGGTGAGTCTGGAGCAAATTTTTATTCTGCACCCACTATAAAAAGTAAAAGGCTACGAATTTTGAGACTCTTAATCTTGCCGATTCTTTTTTCTTAGATCGCTGTGTAAGCCAACTTATACATTTAATAAATAATAAGCTAAAAATTCAAAACTTGTTCCTGTTGAATCCGTGTTGATCGTGTTTACAGAATAAAAAGTTGCTCATAACTGACTAGGTTTACTGACGTTTATTGGATTAGGTTGCGCATCTATTCCTGACTCCAGATTGGAAACTCTTACTTGTTAGCTGTGCATCTATGGGAAAGGCGCTCTTTGTTATCACTCGCAAGCCACAAGTGTTCTTATGTACATGTGCATAGGTGAGCATTGCGCAAGTTATGACAAATTACACACACTATGGCACGCAACATTGAACAGATTGTTTGTACATACTGAGAAAGCTGATTTTTATTTTTTACCTGTACAAACCAAGTTAAACAGTTATCCGTGGCAACATTGGTTTTCAGATACTCCTCGCAAGCATTTTTCAGAATCGGGATGCCATACTTTTTGGCTGCGTACAGCGTGGAAAAAGCAGTGGATTTGTCGAACGGTCCGATTTGATCATGGTAAATATATCTGAAACAAAAGAAAACGATCTACAAAATGCATGTCAGCAATTAGCCTCCCTCTTATTGTATAATTGTATTTCACAAAAGTTTACCTCAGCATCAGTCGGAACGGTTCCGGATCAATATCTAGTATCTTAACAACTCCGCTATTTTCTGCTAAACTTCCGAAAAACATCGTTTCAAACACCTCGCTTCCCAGCGCCAACAAAAATCTGTGATCAAACATGGGTCAAGATAATGATCGAATGTTATCACCAGGTGTAATGAACACCATACATAACAATGCTCAAGCTGTTGTCAGCATAGTTGCATCATACTTATGCGCTTGTATATCCACGGCAACGTCTCCGTTTGACTGAACGACTCGGAACGTGACATCGCTCAAAATATCCTTCCCGAGAATATATCTCGCTCTGTCGGCAATTGTCCTAATTTTTCCTTGCCATCCCCATATCTGATCTTGGGCTTGGTTGTTTGGATTCATTTCGTAACTTCGTAGCTGTTATACTTGAATTATACGATTCATAGAGGGTCACTGAATTCAGTTATTCGGTAGGCGAAAACCCCAAAGGCCTGACTGACAAACAAATGACAAATCCAGGCCGATGCCGGACGAGCTGTCCTGGTTAACGTTAATCTGACTGCCAGTTACAAGGAAAACCCTATTACTGTACAGTATCTCTATAACATCTACCATAAACAATTATCGCAGCAACTGCTTGCCCTCGCCGCTAAAGTAAGATAACCAAACGCTAAAGTAAGATAGCGTATAGGTATGCTCGACTGATACTGTTAATTGCTGTTTTAATGAATGGTTCAATTCCAATATCAACGAACGATATCTGCTAGGCGCATGCGGAGGCTTCCTTTCGGGCTTATCAAAAGTTCATTAGTCAATAGCCAAAAGCGACGAACTACATTCGCTAGCGAGAAGCATATGCAGCGTTGCATATGCTTTTCGGTATTATCTTTTGGCTGGCGTTAATCGTTCGTTCTTCATTATCACCTCTATTTTCCTGTGGCTAGACGAGCATTTGCTATGCAGAACAAAACCAGATTACTTGCTCTGGTCCCGGCAGTGATTAAAATCTGCATTTAAAATTCAGTTGAAGTTTTGCACCTTCCCGTTTGGAATAAAAAAATTTAGAGTGTAAATGTAGTTTTCTTTCTCCGAGTTCTGCCACACCGACTGCAACACCGACGTCAACACAATGATAGTTATCATATTTCCATATATTAATGTACATTCGTCGGCTTCTTATAATCGATCCGTACATGTACTCGAGATTCTAAAATGTTGGGATGGGCACCAGATTATGTACATCCAGTAATTTATTCTTTTGATCGGCGACTAGTATAAAACCGATAACAGCAAGTCAAACTGCTTATGCAAAAGTATGAACTTTCAGTATAGCAGCTTTTTGTGCCATTTGTTTGTATAACCGCATGCTCGTCGGGTAACCGACCTTATTTTCTTTTCCACATCAGGTGAATAAGGTTTGCTCTCCTTCGCGACAGCAAGCCTGTTGAAAAAACAGTCCTTGTCTAGAAGTGTTCGTATGGACTTGTTTAACAACATGTTCACGGTATGCATAATGTGATAAAACACATACTTGAGCACGGCTCCCTGGTGCCACCAAGTAAACACTGGCGCAGGAACATCCGGCTGCTGCTGATGCCGTATTGTTTCATCTACTACTATTACTGTTTCCCTGCGAGAAGTTTTTTCTACAAGGTCACGATGGACCGTAGCAACCGAACCGTCATAATCGGCCGAATCGTCATGACCGTTAACACTACCGGCAATGACACAGACAATCTTGTTCTCGATACGAAGCAAAACAGTAATTTTTATGTCTCCATTGATATCATATCGCTAGTCTGCGTATTGGTAACCAATGGCTTTATCGCAGCATTACTGTTATTCAGCCGTCATCTCCACACCCCATTCAACATTTATGTAATCAGCCTCCTAATCTCCAACATCCTGTGCTACGTATACGATGTCTTTGTCAATGTCCTGCAGATCCTCAGCGACTGGTACATGTCATGGTGGTTAGGCCCCTCCGCTTGCATTGTTCTAATGTATGGAAACTTTGTGTTCACCGGTGGGACAAACATGTCCCATTTCTTGATAGCATTAAACCGATTGTGGGCCGTTCTTCACCCGTTCTCGTACCGTCAGTACCATTCTAAAACAGTCGCTGTTGTCGTGTGTCTTTCAATGTGGACGTTTATCCATGTGATCACCCTACCGCCACTGATTCTCGAAGCCATGCGGTTCAAGTTGGATGACGACGGGTGTAACTTGGATAACTCGGCAAACCATGCCTGGGCGATTGTTACCCTGGTCTTAGTCTACCATGTCCCAACTTTGTTTCTTGTTGGATCATACCCGGTCTTCTTGTACAAGAAAATCAAGATGGGACTAGAAAGACGCGATATTGCGCCGTCTGTCTCCATAAAAAGTCACAGCACATCGCGATCCAAGAGAATAGAGGTGGATCGTGGATTTGTTGTATTGACAGCGATGACTGTCAGTGTTATGGTCTGCTGGCTGCCCAATAACCTTTCAGCCACGATAATTCTGTTGACCGGACATTTCCCTCCGGACTGGGTGCGAAAGCTGTTCTGGGCGCTGTATCCCGTGCAGGCTATTATTGATCCGGTTTTGTTTGCGGTGTGTCTGCAGGATGTGCGGTTAGCCGCTAAGAAATTTGTCATTGATCACTGTTATTGTTGCAAATCTGTCAGAGATGGAACGAAGCTGAAGGGTACTTATTGACTAGACTTGATTGATGTTTTCGATCCACCTGTAGTCGCGTGCTTAAACCCATAAATAAACCAATCGATCGCCAAGAATAGTGAGCTATGTTTGCATGTTATTGGTCGGCCGCATTAATAATAATGAAAAAGCGGATAACGTGGCTGTAATAATGCACATACTTAAGAAGAAACTAGAAGCCAATCATAGGATTCACAGCCTTCTGTTTATCGCAGGAATCACGTTTGTTTAGCTATTAAACGGCTTACGAGATGCAAAGGTCGTTCTCCTGGTGTGTTTAAAGGATCAAATGTACGGCTTTTGGTACAAAATTGTTTCCTTCTTTTGTAGAACCTTTAAGAATCTTGTGATCTTCCACTATTACTGTGCTGAAAATTAACGCATAACAAGATTATTGTTTGCCCGAATGGAGCTGCTCGATCCGCCTTAAGCCGTTCCATTGCCGTATGCCGATAATATTAGCATGTCTCGTGCTGACGTGCGGGTGTATCTGCCAGGCGGTGATCTTCGCCATGGTAATTAAAAATTCACGAGCTGATCCTTACTGTCTCGGCAATAAAAATAGCTTCTGTATACAGCGTGACCTTTGGACTCTTATAACGTGTGAAACTGTTTCAGTGCAGCGGTCGAGCAAAAAAAAACGAGAAGCTTGTCGCTACAATAGCACCTTACAGTCACACGGAAACTGTTTAATTTCTGGTCGAACGATACAGTAATCGAACCCGTCTTGAGGATCTATTTGAACACCTTTACGAAAACAAGCGGGCGGATGAAATACACCGAAACGTTACATACTTCCGTAGATTGTGAAAGGTTAAGGTAAAGACAATAGGATCAACCACAGTCTGAAAACTGGATATCAGGTTAATCACTTGCGTAATAATAGAATCGTAAGCTGTTGAGAAGTTTAGCATAATATACCAAATCAAGTTAGGTGTCCAGAACAGGAAAACCGAGAGTGTAAGAAGTAGCAAAAGCCACGAAGCCTCGTTGTCTCGGGTATCCAGTACTCTTCTGCTTTGCCGGTTCGGTGCTACAAGTCAAAACATCACTGTTGCCTTATTATATCGCGGATTTTAGTGAAAGCTAGTGTAAATGTTCAACACTTAGGGTGGGTCTCGATTTCGAAGCGAATCTCGATACGGTACGGAGGCGTGGCTAAACGAAGATACGGTTCGCGAAGCCACCTCATGAGGTGGTTACGGCGCCGTACCATTCGTTTAGCCACGCCCGCGTACCGTATCGAGATTCGCTTCGAATTCGAGACCCACCCTTACAGTTGTTTATGATACTGCTGTTATTGCTTGTCAGCGTAGGTGGGGAAACCTTGGTGATAAACCGACGACCCTGGCTCTTCTTTCTCAAGATATACGGACATCCCGCAAGCATGATTAGTTCACTAAAGACGAGTATCATCTGCACAACAGAATTCCAAGCTTTCAGTATGACACTGCTCGCTGTGTATACAATGCAGCCTTTTTGCATATTCGAAGCGCGTAGCTTGGATTCATTGAACAGAATTCCCGGAACTGTGATAACATGGAGAACGATCCATGAAGTAACGCACAGTACTGCTGCGATTTTAATATGGTGATTGTGTTTGTAATGAATCGGGAATGTGATCGCCCATATGCGACTGACGACAATCAGGAGATGACCCAGTATACTAATGTTTCCCAAGCAATATTGCCCATATAGGTAAAACGAGCAGATGCTTAGGCCATGTTTCCATGTACTAAAGTCGGTGAAGTCATCGATAAGCAGGTCAATCGGGGAGTACGATATAATGAAAATTAAATTAGAGATAACAAGGTTTAACACATATATCAGAAATGGATTCTTGGCGATTTCACGAGTCTGGTGTAATATCAAGATTAACACCGTACCGTTAAAAAGAACAGCTAAGATTAGGTTCAATATTTCAGCCGCATCGTAGAGACCCACCGAAACTCCGGATTCAGTAGAGTTGCTGATATTCATCATAAAAAAAGAAGTGTTTCGTGCTTTCAGTATAACCGCTAGATGTAATTAACGATAGCACAGAAATTTCACTGGCAGGTGATCTGTATGTGCTGTGACATTTTTCACAGCCTGTCTTATTACGGTGAAGATTAAAGGAAGTAATTACTGGGGAAATGCCTTGGGATTTAATGAGATTTCCTTAACGGTTACATCCGGGAACAACACTCTGAGAAACAAACCTCTGCCGAGATCTTGTGAAGCTTTGCATAATACATAGGTGTTCGTGACAAGCTTTCTTGTAATATTCTCAAGCACTGCCTTTAGAAATACCATTAATATAATATTGCTCTCTCTTGCATATGCATTTAATCTATTGTCCACGAATCGTCTGTATTGAAAACATGTTTTTGGCCTCTTGTTGGGTTTACCTATACTATTTGTTCACCTAAGCCAATCGTAACAGTTCGCAATATTTTCGTTTGTCATGATAAGCGATCAGTTTGCAGGTGTGCAATGTTATAGAAGTCGAACTCATTTTCAGGGAAGTGTCTGCGTTAACAGGGTTTTGATACTAAACTCGACACATACATTCCAGAGTGCATATACGGATGTAACCGGAACGCGCCAAAAGCCAACGAGCGGCAACCTAAATAAGTTCACAGTACACAATACAGCTGTCAAATTCAGCACTCTTTTTAGGAATGTGCAATATTAACCTGAAATCTGATTCTGTATATCGGATAATCGTTACTGTTGTGCAGCCACCTGATCCGTATATCCAGGGAACAAAAACTTTGATGGGCCAGCAAACAGTCAGTCGGGAAGACATCGACTGCCCTTCTCGTTAACGTGGGCGGTGGCCGGTGGGGCCATGTTTAAAAGAGCCGGCTATAGGGTTGCGAACTTGCCCCGTCGAAAATGAACCATAACTGATGACAGGACGACATCTCCATTCTGTCCAGTAGGTGAACCACAGGGAAACATCCGTGGTATGCTCTACAAAGCATTGATGGCAACAACTAAAGGGAGGGAATAGATATACAAGTATCTGAAGTACCGGCATAAAAAGTCATGTCTTCAAGAATGCCAGACAAGCCTTTATTACAAAAGACCTCGTATTCTATCCAATGTCTTGGTTTCCAGCAGCTTCATCGGAGAAGAAGGCTGGTGCTACCGTGTAAAACTCGCACCATGCGAATCCGTAACCTAGCACAAGGTGTCCTGGCTTCTGAGCTCTTCCTTCCAGCACACTCAACTCAAGTGTACCGACATTCATTTTCCAACAGCTCTCTAATAGGAGGCGCTCCCTACAAACTGTCACGGATCTGAGACAACGAGTTTTTGACAAACTGCAAACAATATAACATGAAAGATTTCCAAGCAAATGGTGAATGCGAAGCAGTCTGATTTCGACAGATCTTTAGGAGAATGCGAAGAAATTCTCACGATTAATATACCAGTGAAATACCTGCTGCAAATAGTACGGGATCAGTGGTGGGGCACTGGTGTCTAAGTTTATGATTATGGCGACACAAACCAGGCCGCTGAACTTTCTGCAGAAAGGTTTCGTTTACGAAGTAAACGTTTACGGGTAAAGGTCGTTTCTTGTGGATAACGTTTCTGCCACCACATCGGTATTGACCATAGATACAGCGGTAGTGGCACTGTTGGTTGCATTCCCCTTTACGCCACCATGCTCAATCACACAAGAATTTTCAGCAAAACTATGTATTATGTGCCTGAAAAGTTCCGTCAGTGGAGTACCCAGCGATGTGGTTTCTGTGTTAGGTCAAAATTGACCAGGAGTATGCACAGCAGCGTTATTTTAAAATATTTTGAAGTAGCGAAGCCATAAGGTCATTTTGATATTTGATACACTGACGTTTCGTTGGAACGCAAATCTGGAACTTCGCAACTATTATTTCCATGAGATTGAGAAGTGTTTTTTCCTGCTCTTTCTTTCTAAAAAAAGAGTACATAGAAGTTGGAGATAAGCGACAGTTTTCTAGAGAGAACACCGGTGTTCACAAGGTACCTTGTACATAATTCCCAGGGCCATGCACAATCATTGTGACCAGCTTCCAAAATTAACGGTGTCTTTACAGTAGTTACTCATATAAAAGAGAACAATTGTATCAATTTTCAAAGTGAAGGCAATGCGGGTGCGTTACTCTTCACACTTGCATCCGTAGTCCGGGAACGGGATCTTTCGACGATGTACCATGGAACATCTTGTCTAAGACTTGACATCTGGTAATACGGCGGTCAGGCATGTCGATCACAAGATCTGTGATCCCAACAGCCATGCACAAATGTACTGTAGGGAGGCCGGAAGTATAAAATTTCGAAAGAAATGGATAATATGTTTTTCCTTTACGGGAAGCCAAAAAGCTATACACAGAAAATGGCGCTTAATTTCCTCGCATTTTCACAGAAGACCTTCAAGAATGTGTTTCTCAACCAAGACTTCCTTTGCTCGAACTCTGAAGAAACCTCGGCTAGGTACTGGGTCTTCATACAAGTTGCTGCATCGGGATTACAATTGTGTAACTGAGTACCACGTAAATTGATGTTTTGTTGGGCACCCGGAGAAGTATCCGCACCCTTACCACAGAAATGTTTTTACGCAGACCTGGTGTGGTATGCCAACCCATGGCCAGTACGTTCTGATATCATTCAGCTACCTTGATATTGCATAATTTATGTGACGTGCATATACTATGGTGATTTAGATTCGAACAGGAAACTGCCGTAGACTAAATTAGCAGAGATATTAGACAGGTGCAGCAGAAGGAAATTAGTTCGCAGCTTCTCATTGCTCCACTAACAATAAGACCATTACAAGCGTGCTGACAACTGATGGGCTCTTTTGTAAGCCAGTAGACAGTTGTTGAATTGATAAATATTCTAAGGCACCCTGGTGCAGGTCCCGGAGTTGGTGAGTGTGACTAATAAGGGCGTAACTGGGCGTTGTCTACGTTCACATATGCATTCACGTACTCGACTTACAAAAGTATATCTGTGCAGATACTTGATCAATGATTGTACAAATCAAGCTGCCTGTGAAAAAACGCGGCTTTGTATGTTCCGCTTACGCAGTTTTTTGTTATCTACAACGACATCCTGATCTTGTATTTCGCATTTCTACCTTTGACCTTGGTCTTTATTTGTCGTTTCTACGCTCATAAGTCATAACCACACTCACTCAAATGCATAGCAAAATCCTGCGAAATATGAATCCAATCTTCCTGCGGAGGTTGTCAAACGCCAGCGTGAAGACAACTGGATCAACGACAGCTTGGAAGTTAAAGATCAGGTTAATAATCTGCGTAACATTGGCATTGTACGTAGTAGAAAAGCTTAACTTGATATACCAAAACATACTGGGTGTCCAGAACAAGAAAACGGATGCGGTAAGAAGCATTAACAACCAGGATGCCTCTTGGTTATCCTCGACTTTGAAGCCGTACCGATTCAAAGCTGCAATGAAACAAACGAGTCTAGTATCATTTAGATATTCGCTTAAATTTACATTCATATATTTATATATACGCCTTGATGATGATGATTTATTGTCTTTCTGCAACGGGACAACGTCCCCTCTGGGCATCAGACAATCAGCCTTGCTAGTATACTATCTTATTTCCAGAGTATTTCCGTTCTTGATCAGATCGAATAGCACAAGACACATAAGCGATCGGCTTTCTTTTTTTGTCCGGATGCTAAAGTCCCAAAACGTTGGGTTATTCGCTATTATGGCTTAATTTTAATGTTAATAATAATATACTAATATTATCAACGTACCATTTCTGTGTGTGCTAGCGCTCCTACGTTCGATAAACGCAACACCCGCTACCTGTCCGATTCTGTGACTTTTTCTCCACAAAATATACGGACACCCGGCTAGCATGATTAATTCGCTAATAACCAGAACCATTTGGGCTAGGGTGTTCCACGTCTTTAGGACAACACTGTCTGCTATATTAACAATGCATCCCTTCTGCATACTGGATGCTCTCAACAGCGAAGCGTTAAAAACAACTCCGGGAACTATTATGGCATGCAAAAGCATCCAGGAAATAACACACAGAATAATCGCTATCTTTGCGTTATGTGTGCGTTTATAATGGATTGGGAAGGTCACAGCCCAGATGCGATTAACAATGATTAATAAATGGCCAAAAATGCTGATGTTCCCCAAAGCATATTGGCAATACAGATAAAATGAGCAAGTCAGTAGTCCATTCGGCCACGAAATAAAATCGGTAAAATCGTCGAAAGACAGGTCAACCGGGACGTAGCAGACAAAGTAAACCACGTTGATGCTTAAGAGATTTATGATGTAAATTAGGAAAGGGTTTTTGGCAAGGTCCTGTTTCTGGCGTAGTAGAACAACCAAGAGTACACCGTTAAATAGCACGGCTAGAATGATATTTAGGATTTCGCAGATGTCATAAACACCCAGTGCCAATGCGGATTGTGAACAGTTAGTGCCGTTTACCATGGTACGTAAGGCTGGTAAATAAACTGTCATAAAGGTTTAGCGCTGTGGTTCTTCGGGACAATACAAACCGATTGGCTTGCCGGCATGCCAACTCGTGCTGCTGGAAGGAAGGTTCTTTGTGTCGCTCATTGCGGGAACTGATTGAAACTGTCTGCTGTTTGATGAGATTGTGCTAAATGTCTTGTGCAGGTGTCGTACACCGATGTACAGAAATCGGCCTAAAGGTTGATGTACAACCCGCATGACTATTGAACAGCATGATGTAATGCGGAGGCACAGCACGCAGGGAAGCCAAACAAGAATCCCTAGGCTAATTGTTCACGACAGCGCGTAGGCTGGTAACTTACTCTGAAATTGGACCGTGTATTTAGGTGGACGGCAGTTTGTCGCAGACAGCATAAGATGCCCTTCTGGTTTCGTCTTACCTTGTTAGTTCGTATTGGTTGGCTGCAAAGAATCGCTCTTGTTTCGTGTTACATCAAAAGCAGTGGCTCGGCGAGCGTTCGCAGTCCTGTCTGGATATATTGCTTCAGTGGATGTCCTGGAACTTAACCCTTTCACAGGACACAAACTCTTCATTTTTCGCCTTTATCTTTTCTCATTCTAACGCGCTCTTGAACTAGGTATACATGGCTGCTCAACGGCAAGCGAGAGTAATATGTTTTCCCCTGCTCGTTTCCGGCATGCCTGGCACATTTAGAGGCCTATTACTCTTGGCGCAGCACGCTTTTCTTTCACATCACCGGTGTTTACTATGGTTATACCAGGGAGGAACACTATTGACCGTTGTTTCGTCATTTTCCGATGGGCGATATGGAAATGGCGGCTTTTCATCTTCTTCTCTGTCCTAGCCACTGCTTTTGTCAGACCTCGAGCAGTCTCTGCTGTTCAGTTAGCAATGCTCAGTAAACAGGGTCTTGTGTTGGCAGTAGAAACTGAACACCGTCACCGCACAAAGTGCGACGTACCGCTCGGCGCAAGTCACCGACTAGCTCATAGCTGGACCGGTGCGTGGCCGGCATCAGTCGGAACACACAGCAGCCATGGGCTTCCAGATTCCCACCTTGTTACCGGGAGCAAATGCATTCACATACAGCTAGAGGAGGAACGTTGCTGCCGGTGTTTGGGGCCCTTGAGCTGTCATGTATCCAGGAGTCCAGGAATGCGTTAGAATAAAAAAGATAAAGACGAAACATCAGGAGTTTGTGTCATGCAAAAGTTCCTGGACATCCAAGCTGGAGCAAGTTCTCCAGGCAGGATTGCGAAAGCTTGCCCAGCCGCTGCTTTTGATGTAACAATGAAACACGAACGAGTTTTTGCAGCCAACCAACACGTGATACTGTTGCCGAGAGAGATATATTTTTTTTGTCGATCACAGTCGCATTCGGTTCGCACTGTGATCGCGCGCGACGTGATCGATGTGTATTGGTAACAGTCAGATAACACAACTTCAAAAAAGAAACCACTGAAACAAAAAAGAAAAGAACTGAATTATTACACAGTAATATTTTGTACATGCCAGTGATGACCAACAATCTACATGGCTACATCTGCTGTTTATTTCAGTCTTCTGACCAGTAGACCCAGTGGTTGCTTTGCCCCCAGCGTCGATATAAAATTGCACATATGCATGATGATAACCGGAAAAAATTGATTCCATATCGTTTTAGGTATATTTAAAAATTAGAACGTGTACGAAGAATTTATATAGCATATAATAATAGGAATCTGTCTATTCAAGTAGTATTGTAATTATTAGCGGCAGATATCGTTGTCTATCTTGGCTTGAAATTTAGTCTGTATTCGATCAATTTCGATGCTCACGCAACATGCTGACTGCTGTTTTTGCATACTCCGGTTTCCAGTGTTCCTTAAACCTTTTCAGTCAGCTGGCAGTGGCGACATATCTCGTCCATGCTTTTGCGGATGTTCTCCCTCTCGTATCTTTTGTCCGTTATCGTGTAATCCCGGTGAGGTGATAGTACTGTCAATGGCCGGCTTGCCGAGCTTTGGTTGCTGAAGAACATATTTTACTAGAAAAGGGGCCACACAATCTGCCGGTTGGGAGTGTGACAGTTAGAATCTAACGATTAAAAGTAGAAAACAGTAATTGACGGGCTAGGCCCACCGTCTAAATTAAAAAGGTTTGGTCCCGGAGTGAGTAAAGTGAAGAGGTGAGAAACCATGAACCGCGGGCTCCAGATCCTAACGACAGGTCGTTTCAGATTTGTGGAATTTCCCTTTCGTGATAACTTAGAAACATGAGCTGCGTGCTCGATGTCTTCGCGACGGTGTTCATATTTCGTACAGAACCAATCTTACAGACAGTGCTTCGCAGTTTACATCCAGCAGTACACTGTGAGTTTCCTTATCCAACGGCCGCGTACATTTGTCTGCTCCACAGCACGTCAACTTTGGTATCAATCGATTCCTGTACATTCAAATGAACATGTTCATCTGCATGTCCCGGGATGTATTAGATACTTTTGTAATAAGTGTGGGAGGTTAAATCGGCAGGAAGGAACAGTTCGGATAACTTTATCGTCTCCCAGCGCCATAAACACCACCGAATGTAACAAAATTCCTACGGGTCTTCTTCATATGGTAGTTGCATTTTTTAGAGTTTATGTCTGTCGGCACCATTGTACACTTCTATGCGTTCATTATCAACGGTGCAACCACGAACGCACGGAGTGTCGTTGACAATATGACCCCACAGCTAATTGCTTCATATCAGCCAAAACTGGTCGATCCTGAATGGAAATGTATTATGGATTCACTACCTGAATGGAAATTAATCTTGCTGTCGTTCACGTGCGTGCACGTTTGTACATCAACAATTTACATCCCAGTGTATTCCATCCCGCTATATGAGACGTTGATTTCGTAACTTTGAGTACGCCGCTGTTGCAGTTTTATCAGTTTATAATTAGGGATCTCTGTCGTCTGCTTTCCCCTGCGGGTTCTCGAATTCTACCACTAATCACCCGAATTACGATGAACTTCCATTCCAAACACTTGCGGACATTAAATCGAGCACTATGAAAGTATTTTTTGTCTTAAGCAGTATCTATCATCATCTTTGTAAATTAACCTACACGATGGCAGTCGCACTGGATGGGTTGGGTGCAGAGCAAAGTAGCAGTTTCTTAAATACTTCTTTAGAAGTTGTGTTCATCAGCTACGGCATCTGGCCAGCATATTTAATGACATCGATCCCGTACATCGGGCCAGGCTACGACGTCGCCTTGTCCCAAGTCAACAAAATGTATGCAGATCAGAACATTCGGTTCCGATTGGTTTATGTGGCTAGTCCGAATGTGAAGACGTGTCCGGATCAGCCGGCCTTTGTTGATGATGTCTCCAGTTACTTTTACAAGAATGTCTCCATTTCCGGACCCGCCAAGGCGGACGAAGCTAACGGTTCTCTTACCAGTCCTCGTCAGTCTGGAATACGAATCCTTCCGGTTTTCCTGTATGCTGGTTGTTTTGAATTCGATACGCTGGCTCAACTGGGAAGAGGTGAGTACTTGTTTTCTCAGAAGAGTACAGTCCAACTGTACGTTTTCCTAATATGTTGTGCAACGACTGAATGACAGGAATGATGTGCATCGTAAAAGCAGTGGTTGGTTCAGTTGCGAAAGAACTGTCGCAGCAGCAATAACATTGAAATGGCACACACATGAGGGATAAGGTCTTTGAAACAAAGTATAGAGAAATTGTCAAATCTGAATCGCCAAAGAATGTCCCGCGCGTCTTCTTTACATATACCTCAGCTTAAACGATATTTCTGCTGTGTAATAATATTCTGATTATAATAATTATTAGTCTCTGTGTATCTTTTACAGAATGGAATCTTCTGACAGTCTTGACGTAAGTATACAGAACCATGTCAGTTGTAAAACTGTAACTTTATTGTAACAACTGACAAGAGCGTACTGATGATAGTGGCTACGATGGTGATTTACAAGACAAACCAGAGCTGTTTATATACTCTGGAAAAGTAGAACAACAATGGGAAGTAGAAGAAACAAGGGCGCACGTTCCAGTAGGAACGTGGCTGAGACAAAGGAATTAGTGTGAGACAATCGATAAGAGCTGACACAATTCCTAACAAGCATATGTGAAGATCTTGATAAGAATAATGCTCTTATTCTCAAGCTCTCATTCTCATGTGATCAGAGAATGCTCTTATTCTCAAGCTCTTATTCTCATGCAAAGAAGATGATCTCATACTGATGTCATATCATAGTGATTCATGATTACCGTAACAATCCTCCCCTAAGAAGATTGCGGTCTCCGCAATAAAATTAAGAAAACACACAATATTAAACTTGAAAATTAGCGTTAGTGCGATAAAATTTAGTACTTTTGTTCCATAACTCGTAACAGCTGACAAACAGCTGACAAACCGATAGGAAAACCGCTCAAACTAAGCTAACGTACATCTGTACATGTCACAAAACTACATAGTAATATAATAAGTATATGTATATACTCGTACAGTTGCGGCGGTCTGACGACACGTTTCAGTCGGACACCAAATGTGTGGTGTTTTCTTATGGATATTCTGTAGTATGGCCATTGTACCGAAAAAGTGGGAATGTTGTCAAATGTCAGGAATTAAGTAGAAAAAGAAAAAACTATACAAATAATGATATAGGTGTATGTCACACACACACACAGTATATGTACCAAGGTGTGCTCTAACAGAGCGACGACCTCTGTTGATGCATAGTTAACCATGCCGTGATTTTGTCACGAAGGTTCACGAAGGCTTGTCATCTAATAAAATAGAGCTGATGCCATCTATTATATAGTATTCATCACCTATTACGACGTGCGGAATATTGTAATTTTAAATATTAAACACAAGAACTTCTTTAAATAGAGCCGTAATACTGAGAAAAAAATGGAAGATGGAAATGTATGTCACAAGTGTTTTCTTTGTCGCTACGCTTGTGTTTGTTTTCACACACTGCTATTTTTTTTAGTGGTTTAACTTTTGAAGGATTCAGGAACCGGGATCGTTATCCGACTAGCATTACTGTGGGCCATTTCAATTATCAAAATTACGTCCTAGCCGTGGCCGCACTGTTGCAGCGTTACGGTTGGCATACGCTGTGTCTCTTATACGACACCTCACAACAAATTCCGTTTAATTATAATGTGTACAAAAAGCTGAATGGCTATTTGCGGAACATGATCATATCAGTGAATTCCCACGGTGAACCCGCAATTAACCAGTGTGACAAAGTTGATCACACTAATCAGTCGACCGTTCCCGGATCGACGAGAACTTGTTCCTCATCCAGGCGAGTTCAGTTGTTTACATATCCGCACAACGCTTCTGCGACCGTCGATTACGCGGATATATTGGATGACGTTACGGCGAATTGTCGTGGTATGTATGTTTCTAAAAAGTTGATGGTCTTGTTCGATATTAGTGTCTTTGTACGATTCGGACACTGCACGTGAGAACTACTGTATCGCTTACGAAAACGATGATTAACAGCCGTAGCGATGGAACACAGATCAAAAAAGAGGGCTTTGTATACGTTAATCACGAAGGCCACCCACTGATTCTGTACAGATTAGGTAACAAAATTGGGTGATCGACTAACTATTCCCAACGGTGTCTTCTGAAGTGGCGTATAGTAAAAAAGGGTGTGAGTATAATTACCGCAATGGACAATTCCAAACGGATCGTGCAGGTTGTTCAACAATGTTCCTGATTTATAACAGTTTTTCACTTGCAGTGGTAATCATCTCCAGTACGCCTTCGGTCACACGGGAAATCCTGGTAGGTGCACACGCTTGGATGGCGCCGTAGAATGCACTAACGTGGCACAAGCCTTGCTTGCTGCTCAGTAAACGTCATACGTCAAACGCTCAAGTGCTCAGTATTCGGGAGCAAATTACTATCCATTCGGAGTTGCAGGTGCGGGCATTTCAGCAACAACAGCGCAGCTTTCATGAATATGTGAGTCAGCACTAAAATGCGTTATTTGGTCTACAAGGGGACATATGAGAATGTTCAGGTGTGGATCAGCGTGGAACTACCGGAGAATCCTTTAGGCCTAACTCGGTGGTACAAAGGCCCGGCGCCGGCTGTCGCCAATACAACTTGTGCGAATCAAACACTAGGTTCTAATGCTGCCGGTTGCAATGCCGATTTCGATTCTGACAAAGTACGTGATAACACCAAAGGCGATGTTCCCTACTGCGCGGGACAAGATGATGACTTTCTTTTTCAATAAGGTTGCGCTAGCTGCATTTAACGCAGCATCGCTATTTCAAGTGGTCAATTGCATCGAACATGATGCGGCACTGACCAATTCGCTTCGGTCGCAGTTCATGAATCTGACGAAAACTGTTTATAACACAACATATAAACCGGGAAGCAAGGTAATCAATGCAAAATATCGGTGATCCGACAAGACAGCAAAAATACTTCGAGTCTTACGTTATGCGTCCTTTCATTTCGTAGCCTAGCGAGTCCACTATGACGGCGTTTGCTGCAGTACACATGGTGGCGAATGTTATCAACGAATCCCTCAAAGAAGTTTTTAATGGGGAAAGGCGTGCGGTTCCGGATCAGTCGGGCGCCCAGTGGCCTTTTGGGCGCATGTTGACAGAGAAGTTCCTGGATCGGGAGTTCTCTGACGGCGCTAAGGGTCGCTTATTCGTTGATAAATTCGGAGAGCGCCAAGTACCCATTTGTCTGGCCATATTCGATCCGCAGACAAAAGAATTTCAGGCATGTTTGTAACTCTTTTTCGTGTGCGTCGGTAAATTTCAAATATTGTGTAGAAAGTCCAAATTGTCGATCACAGCAGTCCGGATTTACGAGACTTACCGAATACAACCTTCAAAATGATATGGAAAACGCCTGATGGGAAAGCACCGCCTAATGAACCTGCCTGCGGATTCCGAGGGGAGAAATGTTCGGCAGGATCAAGTACGTCTGTTCACTGTACTGCGTTTTATCGAGTCAGACACTACCTCCGCAAACGCGCTGTTAAAACTTCAGAAACTGACCTACTCATTGCTCTGCTCGCGGTTACTGGATGCTTCTGCTTAGGAATTGTCATTTTCATCATTATCATAAGGTAGATCCATGAAAATAAAATCTCTTGCTGGCAATATGATTTTTCAGTGCGTGGATACTGACTATAGGTACTTGTGGAGAAATGGATGGGATACTTTCAACATAACAGAACCAAGATGGCGACTGGACATAAGTCAGCTGAAAGTTCAGATGACTGACCAGCGGCCCACCAAATCTCGGCGGCCTATGGGCAGAGCCAGTGCTCGACAGACTTCGGTCGCGGCACTGCGAAAAACGTTCTCCGCACAGTTGAACAATTACCAAAGCCACACTCCAGATTCTTTCAAAAACCTCGATCCGATCTCGGTCCTACAAAAACACGTGGCCAAAAAGAATTTGTTCATATTTTATCACGGAGTTCGAGTTTGGGCTAATGTATTCTGCCTCCAGCATAAAACTGGCCCAGACCGAAAAATGGCGCATTCACGTCCGTGGCGCAAAGCTCCAGCAGGGTTTCCTTCGACCAAAGCCAGTCGACTTTTGTATCAGGTTATAACACTCTATATGGCGATTGGTAGGTTCTAAATGTGTCGTTATGATAGGCTTGGTCTCTGTCCCAGCATCATTTGAACATCAACACAATGATCGGTATCCATACATGTCGGATTGATAAGGAGACGGAGTCCCGTTTGGCGTTTGTAGCTGTAACCGAGTATTGCCAAAGAGGAAACATTCAGGATCTGCTAAACAGCAGTGTTCGTTTGGACTGGGATATGCTCACTTCTCTTCTCATGGACCTTACGCAGGTATGTACATGAGTGGCTACGGACAAATGTTGCCGAGCATCTACCAAGAAAATGATCACTTAAAAACGTAGATCATATTACATCAATCTTGCATATCGGCTGCCGTGTAAAACAGAAACTTTTGCAGGCTGTTTGGCTCGTCCACACATCGCCGCTTATCCGTCATGGTCACCTCTGCCCGGAAGTTTGTTTGATTGACAAGCGACTCTCACTAAAACTAGCCAAGGTTGGATTGTACGACATCCTACTTGCCGACCAACGGTTTTCAATCTCTGAGCATCCGCACTCGACCAGTAACCTCCCGGATTTGGTTTCTCGACCAGGCAGACATACTTTCACTTTGCTCGACCGAAAACAGTTGCTGAAATGGACCGCTTCAGAGCTGCAGTCATTTCTGCGTGACCCGGCGTGTTGTAGTATGGCAGACTTTGTTGGACATCCGCAAAACACGCCTGCCGCCGATATGTATGCGCTGGGCAGCGTCTTTGAATTTCTTCTCAGAACGGTTTTGGGACATGAGTTTCTTTCGAAACCCGCTGATTCAAGTCATATTGAACCAGAACGACCATCAGAGACCATGGCTATGGCAGAAACAGCACGACGAACATATACCATAGAGCGTAACGGGACACGAAATAACTTTCGAAGCAAGAGGGTTACAGCGAGAATGCAGTTTTATAAGACGGTTTCGGAGTGCCTTGATGCTGATCCTTCTAAGAGGCCTACTATGCAGAAACTCAGGGCGGTTATGCTGGACCTTAAAGCGGGTCATACAGGACATAATGTCCTTGAAATACTGATGAAACGAATGGGTACATATACGTCCCATCTGGAAGATGCAGTTGCAGAACGTACCGAGGGACTACTCAACGAGCGACGCCTCTGTGATGAGCTACTACACGAAATGCTTCCTGTGTACGGTTTCAGTAAAACTATGAATTCCGTAGATTTCTTCTTAAGCGGTTGTTTCGTAGGGAGATCATACGAAGGCTGCGGCTCGGTGAAGAGATTAATCCGGAAATTTATGCCAGTGTCAGTGTCATGTTCAGCTATTTATCGGGCTTCTCCGACTTCTCCACCTACCATTCGGAATCTCCCTTAATAATCATCGCTTTCCTTAACGAATCGTTTGGCCAGTTCGATGAAACGTTAAACATGTTCCGGGTTTACAAAGTCGAGACTGTTGGCGATAGTTACATGGTGAGTTTAGTACGGGCACATGAATATCGTTTTTGTACCGCCCAGGTTTTTAGGTAGCAAGTGGCCTCCCTCAGCCCTACGATAAGCACGCATGGGATCTCTGCCAAGCGAGTTCCGCCTTGCGTTCTACTTTCAGAAGGGTACTCGACCGACGAATGACAATGCAACAGGAAAACCTCAAGGACCAACGGCTGTTGGAGTCACCATCGCTAAATATGAAGATGGGGATCAACAGTGGTTAGTCATCATTGTTGTATCACGCAATAAATTCACATGATTTGTGTAGCTCAGAAATCAAAACAATAATAACGTATAAGTAAGGGATTACTATCATGAACAGCATCAAATATGATCATTTAACAAAGGAACTGTTAGTCTGGGTGTACACATCGATACGTGAAGGGTCACCTGTGCAATATACACATTACATGTTCGTGATCGGTATTACGTTAACCTAGGTGATCTCGCGATTCTTAGCCGGATATATCGCTCTAGACCAACATAGCACCATCTGTACGCCTGTGGTTTTTTGTAGGCCCCTGTGTAGCTGGTGTTGTTGGACTAAAAAGACCTCGTTACTGCCTGTAGGAATTCATTTCAATTCGTCACCGACCTTTGATATGTACCTACGCAGCTTACGTTTTCCGTATTGCTTCACAGATTTGGAGACACCATCAATACTGCTTCCAGGCTTGCAGCACACAGTGAACCCGGGCGTATTCAAATTTCTTGCCGTACTTATCAGCAGCTCATGTTCGTTCACACGCTGTATGGACTGAGGCCGCTAGATTTATCCGAGCGGGGATTCGTCCTTCTGAAGGTACTGGGGCACTTGGTTTTACGGTATTACCTTCTGCAGCGAGAGAAATCGGCTAATAAGACCTTTGTTTTCGACTTGTAGGGAAAAGGGAAAGAAATCGCATACTGGCTTAATGATTAGGGTACACGATACTCCACTGGACTGGATCTCCATAAACAGGAAAATGTGACTGACCTTGTTACCGTTGCGAGAAATCTGAACTCAATCAAGCAACTCATATTACTGCAATTAATATGCGTCTAACACCTGCGATGCTTCCAATTACGTTTGTTCAGTTACTTCCTTCCAACTTATGAAACAATGTTTTCAGAGCATCTTTCAACGATTCAATTTTCCAGCTATTGTGATACAACAAGTTGGGTGCGTTAAGTTACTGTTAAATGGCTTGCGTTCACTGGCTCCACTCAGCTGCCAGCCGTTTTTCAAAAGCAAACAAAAAAGTGCAACATTTTATATATGTAAGTATCAGGCACAGTTTGTCCGGCACGTCGATAACGATCGCAATGGCGTTAGTTAAGCTACATATAGACATATTCACGAACTAAATCAGCAAAGAACAGCGCAATATGCCAAAATATTGGCGCAGAACGTATCCTGACTACGAATTTACGAGAGTAGAATCATGGGAACATAGCTGATTACGGACTAAATGAACGAGCGTCCAAAATACAATGTTAAATTTTCATTTATCAGTTTTATCATTCGCGTAGTAGACCATCGTAGTAGACCATCGTCCGTGCTGGACCGTAAAGATGGATTTCAGCCACACAGATTGCAAAGTCGTTGCCGCTGCCAGTTGGCAGTTTCAATGGGCATGTCCCTTTTCTGCTCTTGTCCGTGTTCTCATTATCTACAAGACATGTGCCGAGAAATAAGAACAGACATAAAGATGCAGATTCTCATACGTTTAGGTATCGTGCAGTGTGCTTGATATGCCATAAAGAACGTTGTTTCCTGTTACTCCAACAGTTCGTAGTGCGGCATAGAATTCCAGGTGTCCTTGTTATTGAATGGCAGTAGGAGAAATAATTTAAAATTGCCGCATTTTGGTTCAGTTCACCCAGTGTTTGCTGTACTGCAAGTATACGTCAACTGAGCCGCAAGTGTGCATGAAGTGATAGAATTGAGTTATTTAATGAATTTGGCTTATTCATGGCCAGACAAACCGGGTATCGTCCGCCGTCTGGCCATCAACAAGAGACGAAAACAACAGAATTTAGTAGCACTTCAGTCTGAAAGAAGATCACGAGAACGACAGGCTTTAACCGTACCACACTCCCGAACATTTTCGCTGCCTTCTATCTCTATGATGTTGGTAAAGAGGTCTTTTATTCAAATCGATACGGTTGTCTTTCCATGTTCCACTTTGCGGCGGCTTCGATTATCTTGGGGATATACTATATGAACCTCTTCCTAGAAAACCCACGAGGAAATAAAATACAACGAAAGGTCACATACTTCCGAAGATTACTGAAGGCTAACGCAAAGACAACAGGATCAACCACTGCCTGGAAACCTAATAGCAGATTAATCACTTGTGTGATATTTGAATCGTATACGGTGGAGAAGTTTAATATAACATTAAACCAAATCACACTGGGTGTCCAGGACAGGAAGACACATAAAGTCAGAAATACTGCTTGTAGTCGTAATCATTGGCGATATTTTTCTAATTACCCTGCAACCGGCGATCTCCTTCATCAAGATGTCGGGGCATGCCGCAAGCATAATCAATTCACAAACGACGAAGACCATGTGCACAAGAGAATCCCAGGTTTGCAGAATGACACTCCTCGCTGAGTTTACAATACACCCTCCTTGCAGATTTGAAGCGCTTAGCGCGTATGCATTAACGGCAATGCCCGGGACTGTGATAACATGGAGAGCAATCAATGAAATAACACACAATATTGTCGCGTTTTCAACGCTGTGGTTCCCTCCTTGCAGATTTGAAGGTCTTAACGCGTTTGCATTAATCACAATGCCCGGGACTATGATTACATGGAGGGCAATCAATGAAATAACGCACAATATTGTGGCGTTTTCAACGCTGCGGTAATGAATCGGCAGTGCGATCGCCCATACTGTATACGATTTGGCCGAATGCGCTGACATTGGCCAAGCCATATGTCAAGTGTACATAAAACGAGCAGATAATTAATCCATCTTTCCATGTGCTAAAGTCCGTAAGGTCATCAACAAGTAGGTCAAGTGGTGAGTAGGATACAATGTAAACTAAATTAACGACATCAGGAGATTTAATATATAAATCAGAAATGGATTCCTGATGATTTCACGATGCTAGTGGAAAATCAGGATTAAGTCCGTACCGTAAAAAAGGACAGCTAAGATTGATTTACTATTTCAACCGCATCGTAGATGCCCAAACCCCCCGTAATTCCCGATTCTGTAGAGTTGCTGATGTTCATTATTACGAAGACATCCTTTCTGTTTTCGCTACAGCGCCTAAAATTTAATACAGATCTGTGTTATCGAACGGACAGAAACCTCGCCAGCACGGAAAAATTTCACACGAACTGTTGGCAGCAAATCGAAGCATGTAATCTGCGCACTTTTCGGGGTTGGTACACAAATTTCGATGATCGGGAGTGTTTGCAAAGAATCGGCTGTAAATTTCAGAATAAATCGCCGGCCGGACGAAGAAATGTTCAATTGCCTTCGAATGCTTCTGCTTTACGAAATCTCACATAACTGATACCCGGCCAAAGGCGAGATCTTGGTGACATTTTGGCGGTGCAAGTCCCACGCGAAAGCAAAATGAGAAGCGGAGAGCGGTATACAAAGAACGTTTTGCTGTCGTGTTCGCGAACTATTCGTATGGCAGTCGTTTTGTGAAAAGGCCCTTCCGGCGTAGCTTTCTGCAAGAGACAATGCTGTTGTGGAACTCCCTGCCGGCTACAGCTGTTACTTTTACCCTTTTTTCCCGACGTTTGCGTAAGCTCTATAATGCTAGATCACTTGTCCGTCTTCCGTCATAAAAAGCGAGAGAATGTCTCAGAAACGCATTCTGCTGCGAGGACGTAAAACCGTATAAATGAAAATTAAGGATCAATTGTTCCCATCGGTGTGTGATAATTAAACACCTGCATTCTGGAGCAAAACACGCCTATGACTAGAAGACCGATGTGAATGCAACTGATTACTGACTTGTGCATATGGGCGTTTTATTCCGTGCGTTACATTTCTGTTTGATGTCAACCAGCTGCAACAAAAGTTAATTTTCATGTAATAGTTTCATCGCTTGAACAACGGTATTCTAATTCGAACAAAACCATAAAGACAGCAGTCGCCACCGCTGCAAGTATCAAGCGACCAGCGGGCAACTTCGTGCTAATATGCAGCAATAATTTAGCGAATGCTTAAATTAAAGTAAGATCGGAACAAAGTTAGCATTTGAACAGCGAAAAACGCAACCCAGTGAATGAGAATTATGTGGGCTGTTTGAACAGCGTCTGTTTAAGGATGAGCAGGTTCACAGCTGTTTTTCTCGGGATCCCAGTCAAGACCGTCGTTGCATATGCAGATTCCTGAAGGCGATGTCGGTGTAACATTCCGACAAGTCATGCCTTTCGTAGGATCCGCGGGTCGACCGCACGCATCAACACCACCAACAGCAGCACCAGACAAACCGCAGAATCGCCCAATGGAGGCTGTACAGAAATAAAATTCCCACATGTCAACCTCTACCCTCACAACAGCTTCAACGGAATCACACTGCAAAGTGTGTGGACTACCATACTCACACTGACACTTGGCAGATGTTTTAGTTTGTCGGTAATACGGCTGGCAGAAGCATCGATGCTGGCCGGGGCCCATTGCGTTGGCCCAGCATTTCAGGTTCTGCCCGTACCAACAGTCCCTGTCCACACTGCACACCTCGCCCGATAACTGCCCTGTTAAAAGTGCATAAGCGTCAGTTTACGTTCGGAGGATTTTAGATACAGCGGTAGACATAAAGTGTTGGTTTGGGCAACATTATGATGCAGTGGCTATAACTTTTCCTATGATTTCCACCGGAAACAGAACAGACTATGACTGCATTTACCAAAATCTTTCCCCTGTGTCTCGAATACTCTATTTTGTTATGACATGATATTTATTAATTTTTTATGGTAAATAATCTGCTGTGCTAAAATACGTATGTAAGCAACCATTCAGTAAATAGTTGTCAAATTTCATGAACGATGGATAGCTCTGTCAGTTTGTTATAGTTTTACACTAGGCGTGCTAATTTTGTACGGTGCACGAAAGGCCAAGTAGCCTAAGACTTCAGATCAAACAATACTGTATACATTTCCAAAATGCTCACCGCGACAGCTCCAACTTTTATTGCCAGAATCAAGATGGAGCTTTTCGTATGGGTTGGAACAGCTGCACTTTCCAATAGACTGACCGTTGGTTGTGCTACACGCCCGAAGGCTGGGATGAATTAACTGACAATCCAGAGAATTCGTACAGTTAATATCCATCGCAACTGGATCTGAAGCAGTACAGAATAATAATGTTTGATGTCGGTAGAACAAAAGCCGATAATCTTACGATTCTTACCATACCTATGCATTTGTCGTTGATCAGCAGTTTATGGGCAGAACACACACATCTGCCACTGTTTTGCTCGC
>JAQGAU010000192.1:0-35160 GCA_034698045.1 Paramacrobiotus richtersi
GGATTCTGAAGAAGGGCGGGGCGGGGATGGGGCGGATCAAGTCGTTTGATTGGCTGGAGCAGAATGTCAATCTGGAGTTTGGGTTTACCAGCAAGGGGCGGGAGCAGGGCGACGGAGGGCGGGGCGGAGGCGAGGGAGCGGTCAAGAGGGTGTTGGGCGTGGATGGAAGGATTGTTTCGGCCGGGATGCTGCCGCAGATCGGCTCCGGTCCGGCGATTAATTTCTCCACGGCTACCGTGGCTACCAAGGACCAGCCGTGCCAGCAGCCCGTCGAGACAAGCAAAAGTAAGGAGTTCTGACTTAAAAGACCATTTTCGTGCTGTAATTACTTTTTAATCACAGCAAGCCAATAAATTAACAATACAATAAATGAGTTAATAAGTCAATCATGAAATACACGTATGTATTAAATTATAAAATTACATAGTGAATTGAATAGTTATATCTAGTAATATAATTATTAGAAAAGTTAAGGATACGTTATAAAAATTAATTACAAACGAGAATGATGATTATCATCGCAGTTTAGCAAATTTCGGTTTTCCAGAGTACGGAATTCGATTATCAATAATACCATTAGGATTTGTTTGTCATTAGCTCTGTAAAATATCTTTTCCAAACCATCTCACTGCTAAATTCCGAAGTGCAGCGAGTACGTGAACGGGCGGAAATTCAGCTGTTAAACATTACAGAAATCTCGCCTTGGGGATGCCTAGCATTTTTCCGTAATCTAATAACCCCGGAAAAGTCACCAGCGTCAGATGAACCAACCAGCACTTAATCCGACCGAACGCCATTCTTGCAAGCTCTCTAGCCAGTGCTTCCCTGACGGCTGTTGTTGGAAGAATTCTTAAGCAAAAGAGGAAGGACAACAATTCGACAGAGCACCAAGGAGTTGTGCTTGTTCAGTCCGAATGGATGTTAGCCCGGTGCTGTCGGCACATGTTGGGCGCGCACTCAAAACGGGAGTACTAGAAATAGGGAGGTATGCTGTGATATACGTCATGAGTCCAGTGTCTGGTAACTTTGTGCTGTTGTATTTTACCTTACTGGTCGTGCCGTCACGAACTTGTTGTCGAGAATGTGGAGGACCTAAAGGTATATGTTAATCCAGAAATGGTATCGTCAATCCAAGAAAGCAATGAATTCGAACGTAAAGGTCGCTGCAAGAACAACAACCGAAACGCACAGCTGTACAGTCTGTCGTTACTCTTGTTAAACACGAATGTAGAAAAGTACAACGAACGTAAACGCGTCTTAGAATAGACGGATGACAGATACGCTTGGTTTCGGCGAACAATGAGAAATGTGGTGCACCGAATTGCTGATTTGACGGTAACATTAACACCGACGCAGCTTCCGTGCATCTGCGATGCAATGTGTCCTTACTATATCACACAGTAATAATATTCGAACGTATTAATGTCGTCCCTTGGCAACTGCTCCAGGTTAGTTAGCTGATCCGTTCAGCGGAATGCTTCAAGCTGTAAGTCGTAACTGCTACCTCGCCTGGACGAGGAGGTCTATAATCTGCTGGACGTTCCATGACGATCTCTAAGGGCGGACTGTTCAGTCTACGTCAAGCAAGAATGGCGCACTGCGATAATCTTAACTGGATTTTGGCTTTTTACGCAGTTCATGGCATTGATGGCAATACCAGCCGAAGCATGTATCTCGAACGGCAGTATGGTGTAATATGGTGTAGTAGGTTACCATTTAACTTAACAATCTATTGAAAACATGAGGCCCGATTCCAAAGCTCTCTATTCGACTCTATTTGAATGACTTTGGTCAACCGCCCTATTCCGTTTTGAGCGCTGTTCTTCATTGTTTGTTTCCTCACGAGGGTTGGGCATAAGCTACAATCTTTCTCAACATTCTTTGGACCAAATCCACAAAGACGTTTTCGCATTTTTGAAGTACCTGACGATTTGGTTACGCATTTCTCTGTTGTTCCAGCTTTCTGAGGAAGCGAGTTTCTGCGGAAAAGCTATCCCCAGTTCTGTTCTGTTCGCAAAAACATCTCCCATCAGGGTAATTTACGGTGTGCTGTTGCTTATTTCGCTCACGCCCGTGACGTTCACAAACGACTTTTCGCTTTGATATCAGTGGTTTTTTATTTTGACCAAACATTCGTCTTGTACGATTACATTTCTAGTTCCGGTTGAGCAGCGGGCATTGATCGTTCGCTGCTGCATGTTTCTTCTATTTCGGACGTACTGTACAAAATTTCGGAATTTTTCCCACCGAGGATCGCTCTCATCCAGAACGTTTTTGCCGAGAGCCATGAAGACTACGCGGATATTTTTACCGTATCCGAGTTGGTAAGCGTTAGCGGTTTCTTCCGCACGCTTGTGACATACTGGGAATATCCTTGGTGAATCATTTCGCGCACAGGCAGAACATGTATAAAACATACCGTAAAAAAAACCTGTATTATTCGATCATGATGAAACTGTTATCCCTTGAGGTCCGGGAAAAATGCCCGGATGAAGCTGGCAGTTATCTTCTGAGCTCCGGATGATCCCGAATCAGGTCGCGTCTTAGATGTAGAAACTTCCTCGGGCGGGGCGAATTTAGCGCACGACGGAATTTGTGCCGTGCGGATGGTTTTCCCTGTCACAGTCGAGTTTTCGCTTAATGATCGGTCAGCGTTCGGTCATACATACGGTTCCGTTTTGTGGTACGTTCTGCTTGAACGCTGAACCGACAACTGAAGCAGCGGCTGCATAAATAACTGCGACTACGCTTTTAACACTAGTACAGCAGATGTTAAATAGGTCTGAATGGACATTTGAAATGCAGTTGTCCAGTGAAATATGCTTTTCGAGATTTGTTTGTCATGGGGCGGCTGCCCGTAACATACTAAATCAATTTTTGGAGAACTTAGCGCAGTGGTGTGATGAATTATGTTCGCGAGAGGACTGCTGGCAGGTTCACGTTTTAATGGCTAACTCTCTTCCTCATTTGCCCAGTTACATGTGTTGTTTCGCAGAGAAAGAAAGACATTCATACAGCAATCTAGCAGCATGAATATCGTTTTCAGACAAAAATCCGCTCCGATAATCCACGGCTGTTTGAAATCTTATCCATGGCGTCCAGGTCCATACATCATACCAGGGCGGCGCTTGTTGCGCTGCAGCGCCCACATCTGGAAGGCATCCGCCTCGGGGACATGGTCCATCTGGCGGGCATAGTTCATCTGGGGCGCGAACTCCTCTTCGTCGTTGTCGTAGTTGCGGTAATAGGCGCTGCTCAGGGCCATGCTGGCGAAGACCAACAGGGCCACACACATGAAGGCTTTCAGCAGCTGCATTGTTCAGGAGCTTAGGTGTTTGAGGAAGTAAAGAAGACTTAGGTTTACTAGTGTGATGAATGCCAACTGGCAGAGTTGAGTTGTGAAGTCCTTCTCCAGTAAGAGCTTCTGTTGCCTGGGACAATTTTCGGTTGGGGTTGTCATGGTGCGGTTTTCTTTCATTCGTAAAACTCGCGAAATCATTTACCCTCGTACAAAAAGTATCTGGACCGAACATCGTATGTGAGGCGCACCGAATGCATTCCGCGCGCGCCGGGTCGCAGATTGTTAAGGCATGCCAACTTGGGACCGCGCGCGCGCGGGAGGAGGACGATTTCTCGCAATACGATTGGCTACGCGTTGGGGCGAAGCTGACTTATTATTCGTAAATCTGATTGGTTATAGAGTGCGTCTTATTGGTCCATTGTAGACCTATAGCAAGGGACAGACGCGCCCACTTAATTCCGATTCATGACGTCATGTGCGAGTTTTGGTTTTTTTTATTGAACACTAATCACATTTCCATAGCACTTATCGCACAGTACATTCACTTATTCCGAAATAAATACAAAAAAATGCTGGTCAGATATATCCAAAGAAAACTGGAAATATTAAACAGCCAGATCTAGTCATTGTGGTTCAGCTAAAATAAATAGTGCAACCAAATTTCCCAGACAATCACAACTGGAATTCCTGTAAAGCATTTAAAAACAATTTAGAACAGATATCCAGAGATTTTTGCGCGCCAGTTGGAATATGCAGGCGTTGAGACATCAGGCTGGAGAGACGGCCAGAAGAATATCCGGAATTCTGTACTCAACAAAAACTAAAAACGTTGTCCAAAAATCGTTCATTTTATTCGAAATATCAGGTAATGCGAAAGTACATAACATCTTTCACTGACTTTACGAGAAACGACGGATATCTTACCTTGCAAAATAAATAAAATGAGGCCATATCGACAGAAGGAATTCCAGATTTCCCCCGAATGACCAAACAGTTAGCGACTCATGATCAGCACACTGTTAGCGAGTGGCAAAATATTGCTGCTCATAAGAGCATCAGGCCCAAATCAAATCAATACTGAACTGGAATTCCAGTATAATTGCTGAATGCAGATACGCACCCAAAAAAAGAGAAGGTTCCCGTGTCTTGTAGTCAGTCAGAATTTCAGACCAAAGGCAAAGTACCAAACTCAAACTTTCGAAAAACTGATTTGGCCGTTGGATTATGTTTAGCTAAACATAATCCGACGGCCAAATCAGCAACTGCTATAGCAGTTGCAGAGTCGAACTTTGCATGTGCTCGTACATTATGCATATGGTGCACTCGTACAGAGCATGCTGTTCGCTGAGCCTTAAGGGCGGACCTAACCAATCAGATTGTTAACGCAATGGAACGGATTACAGATGCTGTTCCATGCGTCTTCCCGCAGGTCTTCCCTGTAACCTGCGGGACTTGATACCTTAGCGATAATCACATATTTTTGCACGAGGTACCGGGATGATTCCTGTTTTCAGACAGTTTGAAGTCATCAAAATTGTTAAACCGACAAACATAAGTACTAGTGATCGATGCTATCGATAGAACGATAAGAATTGTCACTATTTCGAAGTAGTGTAATGACACCACCACGTCTACAAGCGAGGGAATCGATGCGAAATAGGCAGGGGGAGGCGCAGAGCTAATTCGTTGGCCCGACGGATGCTAGTCCCACCCCTACTGACAGTTAGTCTGGCTTGTCTCCAACAGGTGTTGTCAAAAATCTGTTTGGTATGCACACATTGAATTTTACGTAATGCTATTTTGTTTGACGATGCAATATTTCACAGCCCTTATCAACCATGTTTGAAGTCATATATATGTTTTGTATCGCTTGATTGGATAACGGTCTTCTGCACTTATTATATGGGCAAAATGTGTCTTGTTTTTGTTTTTCTCCTTTTCATTTCTGTTGTTTTCTTTGTGTCCAATGCCGATGAGCGGGCAATGCCCCGCTGCAGGAAGACAATAAACCCCTTATTATTATAAATTGTTTTATGGGGCTGGATAGTAGTCCGACTGGATCTGCTTCGACAACTTTAAGCGCGAAACTGAGCAGAGCTAGTTTTCGAAAAAGAGCCATACCGGTTCGTTAGTCGTCACTGCGTACATAAACCTTCCTTCATTTGAAAAACATGAAAAGGTACCGATTGTGCGCTGATTTTTAAAACGCAGTATTTTGTGACAAAATCAGTGAATCCCAGGACTTGTGAAACAATTTTTTTTCTTACATAATATGTACACATTTCACGGCGTTATCAAATTGAACTTTTGTTGCTACATGGCTAACATGATAATGTACAGTATACTATAGCGCAAAAAATGATCTTCCTGTATGTCGTACATTTACTGATACGTGTTTACCTGTTCTCTCTACTTCCGTTAACTTTCTCAACCCTTGATCTTGATAGCCGCTCACATGCAGTTAGCATGGCCGCTTACCGGCCTCGCCAGATCGGAGAATGTTCCGAATTTCAGTTTTCGAGCGAGCTAGCTAGCGATCTGTTTCCTCTTTCTTACGAACGACGTTTCCCTACTTTTCCATTGACATGTTGAATAAACTTGATGCGTGTCACCTTCGTGTGTGATTCTGATCCTCCGCTTTCTTCCGCGTGTCTGTGAGCCGAAAGCCGATTCTCCCGTGTAAGCCACGTAACATTGTGATACCACCATAACAGCCGATAGCATCCTGGTGCGCTTAACAGCAACCCAGTTTGAGAGGATCTCATTCCTCGTTTTAATACTTATGATGACTGGTTGTTTGTCTTCGGTCTTATTGCTCTGTGTTTACACAGCCTCTGGGCTACGCGCGCAGTACCTAAACACTAAACAACCACCTGATTACTGAATCGAGTCAGGCACTGTCAGGATCACGTCTTCTGTCTTTTATATGGCCTTAACCTAAGCGGTAAGCATGCTTAATACATCCACGATTTCCCAAAACAATTATCTGCACAACCCATGCAAAACAACCTGCACTAGGCAGTACTTCCGTATCATGTACAACTAACTAATTTGCCACCCTAACTAACCAAAACTGGTTTCACGAGGCTTGGAGTCTTTCGTCCCAGATAAACATGAAGCCCAGTTTTTGAGAAAGCGCGTTTTGGTTATCCAGCTGTGGCGGTAATATTCAGACTGCTGCAGCCCGCCAGTGCATCTTTTCGATCCCACAAGAATATCACAACAGCTGCCAGTAGCAGTACAACCTGCAAGAAACCCAATGGGTAACAGCTCAACGAAAATGTGTGTGATAACAACGGAAAACGGAGCTGTTCAAGCCAGCTGTTGAGAGAAGTGCGACTGCGCAGCGTGCGCTTATAATGTGCTTTGTACAAAGGTCAGACAGGGTTCGTATTCGCTTGACGGTGGAAATTGTTCACCACCGAAAAATGAGATGATAGCCGCCGTTGGTAGCCGCCCATTTTCCATGCCGGTTGGTCGAGGCGTACTAATGTAAATAACTACGTAAACTCGCTAACAGCGTTTCTGGTGACGTTTTGAAAAGAACCGTCATACCGACTCGGGCCAAACCCTGTAGCGAAAATACCTACTCTGGCAGCAAACGCTCAGCTTCCTTCGATGGTATTAGTGCGTGAAGTCGCACGCTCAGGTGCAGTCCTACGGGTTCCGCACATGACTCGCTTACATCTCTGAGTGCAAGGGGAATTCTGCAATACCGTTTGCTCATCGGTAGCAGAATCAAATTGGTCGCGATCTGGCCCCTGCCGCGCTAGCGATGCTCCTTACCTACGACCAGTTCTTGATAATGGACTGTGCCCTTTCGATTGGACCTTCTTCCGATTTTGCACTTCCTTATATCTCGTAAGTTACTTTCCCGTTTCTGATCCTGTTACTACCCAGAGCGGCTGACCGTGATTTGACACGTGGCTAGATCACGTAATCCAGTTTGAGGCGTTTGCTGCGCCGCACGAGCATAGCGCGGCAAGTCTAACTGTCTAACTAACAGATTCAGCTCAGTGTAACTAGCCGATTCCTCATATTAAAAGCCCGACAAAAGCTCGAACGTCTTTCGTGTTATTAACAGTACGCGGCGGAGCGCGCAGTAGTTGATCTGATCGAATACGTAAAAAAGAATTCTTGTCCGAACACTATGTACGAATTCATCGCTGTATATTTTCAGGTCCATATTCTCCGAACCATTCTCCGAACGGCAACGTACTATCTTCGTAATTAATAATTCGTAATTATCCTCTTCGTAATTATCCTCTCAGCCACGACGGCAATGAAAAGAACGCCGATGGAAAGTCGGGCAGCGGTGTTTGTTCTGCGAGACTGGCAGCTTGCTGCACGCTAAACTGTGTACTGTTCTCATTTTCCAGTTTTTCTCGTCCAATTAGGAAAGTATTTTCCATTGGTTGTGCAATATGGATAAATCTGCAGTAGCTCAAACACGTTGTCTCAGACAAATTCTGTTTTTCAGCTTCTGTTCTCAGTTGTCTGTCCATAAGTATGCCAGGAAGAAAAACTATAGGCTACGTACGCTTTGGACAGAAAAAACAATGATGATCAGTTAATAAATACCGGATGCAACGTATATGCTGTAAATAAGGATACTGGGTACTGCATGAGCTGCTCACCTTGACCAGAGTTCCGCGCTGAACAGGAAAGATTCCACATGGATGAAATATACGGTTGAAGTCCGAAGAACTGATTATAGCTTCTTGAATCTCGCTCAAGCAGAGGCCAAATGACTGACGTTCGGCGCCTTCCAAAACAATACAGCAGTGGTCGCGGGGAGACATGACCTACGAGGTGTCAAGTGTAGGACACGAACTGGTATTACAACTGTGTGGTAGGGGAAATGATCGTCGCGACGACACCATGTTCACCGTTCACGGAATCGAGAACTTCTGTCCGGTAGCTGCGGTTCAGTTTAGGACTCTTGACTCGGTAGGGGACCATTCGTCAAAGTGTGGGTGCGAAAACTCAAACGGATGTCGAATGCACCAAACAAAACTGAGGCTGGCGTGCGCTTTACTGGCTCGTGTCGGTTGGCACCAGGTACAGAAACACTTGCGAAAGGGTCATGCACATGACTATTAATTTTGTCCTTACCAAGGATGTATTTCCGCTGTTGTGGTCGGCACAGTGTTCACTGAGCTCGCATTGCCGCCGGTAATCTTTTCCTAGGGCCTTCCATCCCGAAACAATCTGCATACTCTGCAGGCAAAAAACAATAATTTTTACCTAGGCCTATTGCTCACATCGTCTGTACTCTGTACTAGTTTAATCACAGCGAAGGCGCGGGTTGTCGACAGTTCAACGCCTTTACACAGAAGTTTTTTTGTACGAAAAGGTCACTGCGTAATCTGCCCAGTCCAAGGCCACAATACAGATGAATAACAGCAGAACCACCACGAATACTAGTGTGCACAAAACACATTGTATTTCGGAGCGGGAAACAGCGTATGACTTAAAGCTACTCCGACGCTGCATTGTTTACGCTGGAGATATTGCTCCATCAGCTTTGAGAGCATCGTTATATAGTCACTAACAACAGCTATATGAATATCTGGCATGCTGCAATCGTAGGCGCACGAAACGTGATGCAAGGAAGTAACTATCAATGTAGCATAAGACTTACGATTTACTGCTGCAGTTTCGCTAACGCTGTCGAGCTCACAATTATTTACGATCATTCCGTTGATTGTTAAGTTTGTCATTTACTACATTCAGAAGTCAGAACAATGTTGGCTGACATTCTTCAATACACGGTAACTGTGCACAGGTTTTCGTGTTATTCAATCGTTATGCCTACTCGCACTTCCGGGACCCTTCGCGCGATATGTTTGCCGTACAGCTGTAGATTGCTGCATTATCTAAGCTGTTTGTCGTTTGATAATATATATATTCATTTTCATGAGTTTTCTGTTTTTTAGTTAGTATTACTTTCATGTGTTTTTTTCATGCATTTTTCCCAGAGTTTTCCTGTTGCTTGCCATCAGACAACCACATCAAGTATTTTATACAAGTTTTCCGCTGGCCGGGTGGCCTAGAAAGCTTTTCGAGCTTGGATGTTCACCGAAGAAACATTAGACACAACGGGCATTCGGCTCGCTGCAGTCTCCCTTCATATATGCTTTCTATTAAGATCCCGCGGCCAGCGGTTTTCTGCCGTACATCTATGAGCTTCTAATATGAACAGAAAGCATCAGCCGTGCGAGTTTTGTGGAGAATCTTCACTCATGATGCTGGACTATCAAACCACAAGAAGACATGCAGGCTGAGGACAAGGGCAGCTACTTCTACAGCTGTACCAGATCCAGCATCTTTCCCATTTTTCTGATCCTTCGGATTCCCCTCATCACAGCTGTTTGATATCCTTTTTAAATCCAGAAGGTATTTTCTTACGCATCAACCAGGGAGTGAGTTGGCCAGTACGCCAGCAGGCATCGGAGATTCTGGCCAGACGAACCGCGTAGGCGGCGTAGCATATCCGCGCGCTCTCGTCAAGAATGTGAGCTTTACTGCGGTTCCCTTTCGATTCGTCCAGGATGGATGAGAAAGAGGAGTTAAAACAGTTTGCTCGTTTTCGTCACCCGCTCCGCGATTTCGAACGTTGGATTAATGCACCTGCCAGCAGTTTCCGTAAATTAGCATCTTCAAATCATCCCCTGCCGATTACGATTCCTAATATGTAAGGCGGGTGGTTGAGATTTTCGTCAACCAGGGTAATGTGAAAGGCACAGTTTCAAAGCTGGTGCGGAAAAAATCACCCTGACTGAAAGCATCCCGAATAGGTCCTAGCGGCCGAACATCCTGACGCCCCAGCAGACCTGAATTTTTCACGCGCGTCCGCGTAGGAAACTGCCTTAGTAACTCCTGAGTCAGCAATTAGGGCAGTTTTTTGGTTTCTCGGCGGCCTTGCAGGTGGACTAGACAGACTGCGCCTGCAGCAAATGAAAGACATATTTCAGCAGCCGAGAAGCCTTGGATTCCTCTCACTAAACTCAATAACTGTATTTGGGCTGGTAAGATTCCCGAGGAGCAACGACAGTTGTTGTTTGGGGATCACCTGATTGCGCTGAGCAAAAAAAGATGCTGTATCCTGTAGTTCATCCTCTAATATATCCTCTAATATACTATTAATAGTTGCAATCGGACTTGGTATGTCCCGCAAATGGGTTTGTCTGGTTACGAAATAAATACAGATGCAAATTCACCCATGAGAATTCTTCGCGGAAGTCAGTTTACTTCATGTTTATTTGCTGTCATTTTGTTCTGTGCGCTTAACACTTTAACAACGTATTATATGAACCAACGCACGCAGGAACAGTAAACAAATACAGTACATGGTCGGCATGGTAAGCAGCAGGCAAATACACGACTATCCTTTGGAATGGCGTTTGGCGCGTTGGGCGTTGACCCACATCTGGTAGGCGTCCGCCTCGGGCGCGGCGTATCCCATCTGGCGGGCGTACTGCATCTGGGGCGCGAGCTCCCCATCGTCGTCATCGTTGCGGTAATAATAGGCGCTGCTCAGGGCCACGCTGGCGAAGACCAACAGGGCCACAGACATGAAGGCTTTCAGCAGCTGCATTGTGCTTCACGGGTTCCGGTGTTGAGGTGAATGGGAAAAATCGGGGTGTGTTGTGAGTGAATGCTAACTCACAAAAACTCGAAATACCTGGAAAACGTATGAAGTGCCCTAGCTCTCAGAGAAAAAAGTTTGTTACTGGTTGCCACGATACATTCTGCTACCGTTCGTCCTTCATAGATTCTCGCGGAGTTAAGAGTATCGACGGGGCGGTTTCTGTTTCCAGAAACTTCTGATCCACTAATAGTGGTTCACTTACGTAAACAGATAAAATCGCTAGAAATGCGTCACTGTTTTTGTTTCTCGTTCCTCAGCATAGGCAATATTCTATGTTGTATCAAAGCAAAATATGCTGTGCTGCCTGTGTAAAATACACACAAGTACAGATGTATTGAACACGTACCGAGTGTAAACGTACCCACATATGTAAAGTTAATTATGCAGATTAAAAGTATCGCGTTTATAAACAACTGACGATTTTTCCTAATAGGTATCCTTTATCACTACAAAAAATTATCACGAAGCCGTACTGAAAATTAATACCCAGGGAAAATATTCTCCGTTGAATTGTTATTTTACCGATCTTTGCGCATCAATTGAGTTTTGCACAATGTTATCAAAGGGTACGGATACACCACAAATGCGCCGAATCGAGAGCTAGCCGTCATTGTGGCCTGGCCTGCATGATAAATCCATTTAGATTTTAGAAGACTTCTAAAGACAGTGCCACATAATGCACAACCACCCGCAGTAAAAGGTCACTGAAACCTTGCTAATCAGATGCAGATTGTTTCCCGAACTCTGCGCTGCGCTTGGCGCTAACGGTATCGTGCACAAATCTTCCTCGCATTCCCGACACTGGACATTGGTGACAATGAACCCGTCACTCCCGTTGTTACGATTAAGCGAGTTTTGCATTCCCTCGCATGCCGGGCCTTTAACACATCCCATTTCGAGAACAACACTGGTTATGTTGCGGATCCCCTTGATGAACATCTCCATGTCAGTGCTGTTGTAGGCGGTCCATGCGCACTTGTTCTGGGATGGAGCGCATTCGCGAATCATCTCTGGAGGCGCTTTGGGAGGGCAGGTAGTGCGTGAGGTCATCGGTCCGCATTCGTAACATTTTAGGCTGGTGCAGTGGTGGATGAAGAGGAGAGCGGTTAGAGACCCCAGAAGACTGTTAACCGAGCGGACATACCATGAACTGCTTCCGAAGTCTGGTGATGTTACGGGTTGATGGTGCACAGTGCGGAAACGCAGCATCCGGGGAAATGGCAGCGATCCTGCTGCGATTAAGTTCTGTCATATTACATCTACTGTACATATATTCTGAAAGTTACTATGGTTTGGCACTGTTCTGCACACATTGGAATCGGTCGTCATGTTGCATCTTTGAAACTGTGCATATTTGTGTTCATTTTAATGTTTGACATCCGTATTCAGTAAAATACTACTCCATATGCTTGAAACCAGTACGTACAATTGCAGTCTATAGGTTCTTGGTGCGATAAACTATATACAATCAATAAAAATATTCTGTTGCTATATTCAGCAGTTACTTTAAGTCTTGATATTCTCACCAGGTCTACATTTCTGCAGACTGCTTCGAAGGTCGATACTGTTAAAACAAAAACCTATTAAAATTTGATTCCAGCATTCAAAAGCGCGCGTTAGATCTTTATCGCAGTGAATCGCACTTCGATGTTTTCGTTTGACAAACAACAGACACACGGCGGAACCCGAATGTTACACAATAACATGATGGTCTTCAATGTCGTGCAGTAAATCATCCATACTGTCCTGATGATGCACATGCCGATGGGTCTGCAATGCCAGAACCTTCCCGGTCACCGGGTCCACTAATCTGGCTAGAACGTTCCGCTTGCGTCGCGCCCGATCTTGCAGCTCTTCCGGACTGGTTCTTGTCAGCCAATCGTAGTGGTAATCAAACGTCTCTTCCTCGTTCCGTAACAGGGACAAGAACAGATGGATCAGCAGCTCGTAATCAGGGATCTCTTCGTATTTCAAGGAGCGAACATAGTCCAGTGCAAACTGAATCTCGGGAGGAGCCAGCTAAGAACACAAGGCAAATTGTAAAAGGCATCTAGGCGCACAAGCTTCACCAACGAAGGAAAACCAAGCACACGGGTTCAATAATTTGTTCCCTATCGATCCACTTGTCAACATCACAAATGTGCTTATTCGAAAGATTCTACTCGAGACCGTATCTGTTTCTGCTCGGCTAGAAAGGTAACAATTAGGCGAACTGATCACTTTTAAAAATATCGGTAAACCTAAAATGTTTTCATGTCATCTGTGCGCTTGATATTGATTTGTTTCGTACCTCTGAAAACGCCAAGCTTTCCTTTATCTGCAGTACAGCATCAAACTTGTTTGACTTCTCCTTGGGTTCTTCAGGTAGTTTGTTGGTTTTTGTCAAGGCTCCGCGCCAAGGTAGATCGCCAAGTAGAAAGTGCAATAGCATATACATCCCAGCCTCCGCATCATCTCGATAACTAGCAAGCACGAATGTATAAGAAATCAACCACAAAATAACACAATGTGAATAATACAAACCTCCGCTCGTTTCCTCGATGGCTGGCGATGCTGTCGTACAATGCGTGACCTTTCAGTCGTGTACCGTGGACGCGAGGTGCAGATTCTTTTCCGTTAACCGTCAACTTCCGCCGGAATTTGATCACAGTTGCGTAATCGATAAGGAAAACCTGAAAGTGTAGTTTGATTGATAAAGGATAGTCCGCGTTCTGGAGCAAGTGCGGCTTACATGTCGACTGGTTGGTCCGTTTCCGATACAGAAGTTCTGCGGGTTGATCTCGCGATGGATATAGCCATTGCGATGTACCCAGTCAAGAATCTCGAACATCTACAAAGCACCATGTTTCTTCGTTCCGTCGTTTTTTCTTAACATGCACAGATTTGTAGCGTTATATACCTGAACTGCCAACATGCACACAGTCTTCAGTGTGAATCTTCCATCACAGTACAGCAGCAAGTCAAGCAAGCTCGGTCCAAGTAGCTCCATAACCAAAAAGTTGCGCAGTGAACCTTTCCCAAACCAGCTGTAAAACGGTCACGGTTGGTATTAAAATGGTGTGTTCGTCGTTCGGATTGATTGCACTATTGCCTAACTAAAGCCGTGGTATTCCGGGGCCATCCTTGAGATTCAAGAGAGCTTGTGCTTCCACTCCCAGTAAATCATTTCCCGGATAGAAACTGCTGACCTTGATTGCTGCTTCCTGAAAAAGAACACACACGGAGCATCAAAGAAGTGGTCTGTTTGTCAGCTGTACGAGCTTCTGGTTATAACAGCTTTACAGGAATTTTCAACAATCTTGATGCACTCGAAAACAGGATCAGCCGAGAAGTTATAAGAACTACAGAGTTTACTACTGGTACGCTATAGTTGACACTTTGAGCAGGTTATTGTCAATAACTTATTGTACAACGTATTACGTAAGGCATAACCAGAACAGGAAACTCTTAAGTCAAGTTTCACTCTGAAGCCTTGTTATCGAAGTACAAGGAGCCAGAAGCTCCTTAGCAGAGAAAACGTTTGGAAATTCTTTTTCTCTGATCTACTTTGATCAGTTAGTATTACCTTAACATTCAGAGAAACTGACCTTTTCATGATCAACGCTGTATGCCAGATAGATGGCACTGGTCGATCCCAGGGCGATTTTGCGCACACATCGCCATGTGTCCGCTACGAGAAGCTCCCCACGGGAGACCTGATAGATATCCGCACAATCCGATTCAATAAGCGCTTGCTCCGATAACGGTGGGAACTGCGTTTGTCTGGCCTGGCGGTGTGAAATGCGCTCGTGCTCTTTGACAAGAGAAGCGACGCTACGAGGATCCATGATTTAGGATGGTGTTTGAGTTTGTTCTTTACTACAATGTGTATATAGATCGTGTTGCTTAGGAACGAGTCAATTTGCTCGCTGGCGCGTATGACCGAGATCTGGCTGATTCTCGAAATATATTATGTTTAATTATCGTAAAGCCTAGAAATCACTTCCGGTAAGTGTTCGCCAGAGTTGTGACTCTGTATTTGTATACCTGTATTAAGCCAGTTGTTACTAAGATAATAGTTTCTTTTACTACGCTGTTGAAAATACGGAGCCTTTAGCGGTACTATTGAGTTACTGACAGAATTGGCAGAATTTTATTGTACAGCATGATACCAATGTGTCAGCGCGGAAAACAACATACTCATGAAGTTTGTCAAGGATTCACTAAGAACTTCTACGCGTCCGCACGTCAGTGTGTAACTTTACGGCTGTCTGTGCTTTCACCCCTTCGCAAAGTAAGTACCCATCAAGCCGATCGTGAGATCTTTTGATTCAACCCAGTCTGAATTCATTCAGTGTCACCGGTGTGAAACAGTGTAGAAAAACACCGGCTCTTTGTGCGTCGTAGGTTACCGTTAATCTTATTAACAGTCTGAGCAGATCCAACGACAAGCAGCTCGTAAACGGGGCCCTATAGCCAGTTAATCACTCCTTCCGGTCCTGAACCGGTCCAACCCGCATCCAGTTAACGAGAAGCTAAGGACCGCATGACGTCGCCCCGAAGGAATTCGCAGCAGGAAACTAATTCCGCAGTTCACCATCTCAGCAACAATAACAGCCACCATGGTCTTCTCGGTGCCGGCGCGGTTTACCCATCTCCCGTTGACGATGGGTAAAATAGTCATCCTCTTGCGCAGCGGGTTCCGGCTTCTTGGGGGCCGAGGAGGATGCCAGTTTCCGCTTGTTCTCTTGCTCTGAAACACAAGTTAGAAATTTATCCGGCCTTTTTATACAGCGGCAATCTTAATAAGTGAGAAGCGATGAAACGCGACGCGTGGGATTGATAACCAGACACGATAAGTTTGCCAGTCCTACAAATCAACAGCCCTCACCTAAACTACCCGCATTCGCAGCATCCAGCCGGATGTTGTGCGACAAACTTTACTGTAACGTTGTGCTGTCTGGCTGATCGATCTGTTGTACGGTAATGCAGATACGTCTTTAAATTAGCTCGAAACGAGCCGCAACAGCCTGGCTGGTGTGAGCAGTACCGAACACAATGAAGTATTTAGTCTTACCATTAAACGCCAACAGCGGATCAATCGTCGGATCCATCCCCACGCGCGCCGGCGGCGACACCCTCTTCCGCACCACCGTTCGCGTTCCCTCCCCCTCCTCGTCCACCAGCGTTTTCTGGGTCTTCTGCACCTTAACGACACTCTTCCGCGTCTCCACCACCGTTTCCTCGGCCTCCCCCTCCTCTGACCCGGGTTTCCCGAACCCACTGTCCGATTTCTTATTCTTGGTGAAATCAAACGCCCGTCCCATCCAGTCCACCTGCCCATCATCCACCCACCCGTTGGCCTGCATCACACCGGCAAAGAACCCCCGGAGACGGTCATATTTGGGCTCGGCGTAAAACTGGATACTGCGGACGTATTTGATGTAGTCCTGGAGTTGCGGGGGACAGTTTTGGCATAGTTCGTCCAGGGGGATGGTTTTCTTTTTCAGGCCAACGGCTTTGACCTTTTTCTGGCGGTCTTTGATACCGAGGCCTTGCCAGGGGAGCCGGCCGCGGAGGAAGTAAATGATTAGGTAGCCGATGGATTCCAGGTCGTCGCGGTAGGATTGGGAGCGGCCTTCGTGTGAACGAACGCTCATGTAACTAAAAAATGAAGTGTTTCCGCTTGAAGATGCTGTTTATTCAAACTGTGCGTTATTGTGTATGTAATAATGACATGCTAACAACCAAATAAGCAACAAAAAACCACAAGCGCAACTGAGATATGAGCGAACATTTTTCCTCGTTAAAAAAGTCTCTGAATTTGGAATTTGTTGTCGTTTTTGAAATGTCAAGAGCTTTTTTTACAAGTAACTTAGTAACATATGCGCTATAGGACCTTTGCTTACAAAAATACATACTATGAAAGTTTTACAGTGACAAACAAAGTCTGGCGTTTACAAAGATGGCGATCGCGTACCTTACCGCATTGTGCCGATGGGATGCGTCTTGAGGTTCTCATCATAGCAATACTTCCCGGTATCCTTATCCTTGAACTGCTGCGCCAATCCGAAATCAATCAAATACACCGTCCCATCCAGGTGTTCCTCGGCCAGACCGGTTAGAAAGTTCTCCGGCTTGATATCTGAGTACACGTACCCTTTGGAGTGCACGTACTCAATCCGGTCCAGTATCTGAATGGCCACCAGACACACCGTCTTCAACGACCACTTCCGCTCCATGGCCCGGAAGTAGTCTTCTAACGAGGGTCCTAACAGGTCCATCACCAGGGCGTTGTGCTCCATGGGACCCACACCTGCAACATGAATTACGGATAATAATGACCCATCTCATCGCTATCTTGTTCGTACCTACTGTAGCCCTGTAGACGCGTTTCTGGGCTCTGGACACTTTACTACTTATCAGTAATATAAATTTCCAGAACATATATTAAGCTCTCCCAGAAAAGACACCGATAGACCGAAATGAAACCTTCTACGATGTCTCCCGTAGTTTTGTTCTTAAATGTAAAGGTCAACACACATCGCTTTTGGGAGGATGTGGCGCCATTCACTTACTATCTTTGATGTACAGTACTGCGGTATCAAAATTTTTGCAACCCTACCGTACTATGTTAGACATCCGTCATCTTCGATTATTAATTAGTCGTGTGCCTTACAAGAGGATGCATAGATCTAGATCAATAGCTGTGTTACTCACCAAAGTAATAACACCGCGGGAACCCAACGTGCTGTCCAATAATCTGGTAGATCTTATATTCTTCCGCCAGGGATTCATTGGCATCGGCGACCCGCTCCAGTTTGATGGCAAACTTCTTTGTTGAAGTAATATGTCGACCCCGCCGGGCTTCCCCAAACCCGCCCTTCCCCAGAACATCCTCCAGAACGAAAAAGTTCCCCACGGACTGCCCGTACAGCGGGTCACCCTTACGGGTACTACTTTCGGCGGGTTCCTCATCCTCGTCTCCTTCGTCTTTATGGCGCTTCCCTTTGGGTTTCTTTCGTTTTTTCTTATGACCGTGGTGCCGCTCCTCGACGTCTTCTCCCTCAACTGGGGATTTATGCTTCCGGTGTTTCTTCTTTGTTTCGCCATCAGTTTCCGGTTGCTCAACAGGTTCGGGTGGCGGGTCTTCAGCAGGTGGAGGTGGTGCAACTGGCTCCTCAACTGGTTTGACAGCTTCCGGCTCTGCAACGGGAGCGCTGCGGACTCCCGGCCTGGGTCGCAGACCTCCCGGGGTCTGTGTCCCATCGTTCTGCGCAGGCCCTCCGGGTCGTCGAGGCAGTGGTCTCCTGATGGGCGGTCTGGGCCCCCTTATTCCCGGTACCGGCGAAACTGCTTTCGGGACTTCATCGGGCTGTGGCAAATCGACCTTAGTCTCTGTAATAGCATTCTCATCCGCCTGCACCGAATCCGCCCTGGTTCCTTTGCGACGACCGGGTTTCGACGGTTTTCGCTTCGTCTCAAGCGATTCTTCCAGTTTCATGGTCAGTTGCTCCATGGATAGGTCTTTCAACAGAGATCCCTCATCCCTTGCTTGAAGCGTCAACGTTACGGGGACTAAAGGAACTGGAGATTCCATAACAACTGGTATTACTTCTTCAGGTGGCAACACATCTTTTTTCTTCGTTCTCGATTTCCGTCGCTTCTTTTCCATACCTTCTTGAACTTCTAAGGTTGGAGTATTCGGCTCCAGGGTGAGAGTAACCTGTTCTTGCAGCGGAGTCGGTTTTCCATTCGATCTTTCGACCAAACTTTTTCGGATCATCTCGCTAACTGGCATACCTTCTCCGACTTTCTCCGTAACCTTTTCCGGTATCAACGACAGCTTCTTGGACTCTCTCCGTTTCTGTCCCTCTCCAAGCACATCCACTTTTGCGTGCACTGTCTCTGCAGAGATGGTCGGTTCGACGATACTCTGGCGAATCAGTTCACTCAGCGGAGTGTTGTCCTTGATCTTTCTTTCCATCTGTGCGTTTTCCGCAATGCTCTGGCGGATTAGTTCACTCAACGGTAGATCGATATCTGGCTTCACACTCTTTCGAACAGTCTGGACCGTTTCAACTGTCTTGGCAGGAGGTGGCTCTTCTGGTTGACCTTTTATCGTGGTGGAGTGCTTTTTCGGTTTGTGTTTGTGCTTATCGGCGTCCGGTGTGTCGGGTGGCTCGGTCTGGAGTGTGACTCGCTTGGACATATGTTTTCCTTGTGGATCGGTGCGTTCTTTTTTGATTCTCGTGGTCCTTTCAACCGGAGTGGATGCCCTTCTTTCTCCAGCGGGCTCTTGACCGGAGGACTGTCTGCTGTGCGGTCGTGATGTTTCTGTCGTTCTGCGATGTTTTGGACGTGGTCTATCGACGAATTCGTCCAATGGAACTTTGACATCTGGAAGAGTCTGCGGTGGAATGGTCTCTTCTGATTGAAAAGTTGCTGGTGTTTCGTTAACAAGCGAAATCTTCGTTTTGGCGATGACCTCTTCCACATTTTCCATAAGCTCCCTTGCCAAAACGGTGTCTTGTGCTAATGATAGCATTCTTTCCTGGACGGTTGCGTCTAGTTTTGAAAGGTCATCATGAGCTTTTTCTGTTCTCCGCTCTGCTGTAGCAACGTCTCGGCTTTCGGAGGTATTCTCGATTGGTGCAAGCCGTTTCTGATTAGAAGCTGCTGAACCCTCGGATTTCGCTTCTGTTTCCTCCCTTTTCACTTCGGTTGACTTCCTCTTGGGTTTCTTCGAAGAGCGATGTTTTTCTGTAATGTTTACAGTAGCCGCTAAAACCGGATGCTCTCCCAAACTGACAGGAACAATCGTAGCGGAAACAATGGAGTCGTTTGGTTCGGTTGATTGCAGAATTTCTTTGTCAGCAACACTTGCATCTTCCATCTTTAGTGGAACTGCTTTGTCCAACTGAATAGCCATGTTTTCCGCTTCCTTATTCTCCGATTGCAAAGGAATCTGGTTCTTCTTGACATTGTCAACTTCAGAAGATAGAATGTCCTCTTTGTTGACAGGAACGGAAGTTGAACCAACTGGTTCTGAAATGACAACGCTGGTCTTCCCCGTTTTCGATTCTTTCCGCTTCTTCTTCGCTTTCCCACTTTCGGATCGTTTCTTCTTTTCAAGACTTGGTTCTTTCACCGTGGTACTTTGTGCGGGAGATGCTGTTAGTTGCTCTGGCGTTGGAGGCGGAGTTACTGATATCCTGTTACTGTCGGAAGTCTGTGTTATTTCGCTTGGCAAACCATTTTCAGTGTTCACCGTGTTGTTTGCACCATCGGAAATGATGCCGTTGAGCAGAATCTCGGCTTGGATCTCTGTTGGCTCGCGAACACGTTTATCCAAAACGGAAAACTCACGCGATTGTCTTGTACTGCTCGCATCTGCGGTAGGTTGCAGCGTCCTTTTAGCCTTCATTTGAAACGCACTGTCAGTGTTTTCTTGATTGCGGGTTTCATTGAAAACAATTTCCTTTATGAAAACTTTGGCCTGGAACTCAGTCGGCTCACGCGTTCGCGCGTGCGAAACAGGCATCTCACTTGACTGCCTCGCATTGCTCGATGCTGTGGTCATTCCAGGTTCAGTCGTTAGATTCGAGGCTAATCTACTGCTTGCGTTCTCGTTGGTTATCTCAGCATTTGAAACGATGTCAGCAAGCAGGTTCGAAGCCTGGATCGCAGTCGGCTCTCGGGAACGCTTTTCGGATCGTGCATTCGCATTGGCATCCGATTGCTTGGTCGGTTCATCCGTGGCCTTGTTCGGAATCCTGATGTCGGCTTGCAGCAAACTGCGGCCGCTCTTATTCACCGCTGCGGATGGCGCGATGTCAGCAGGTGGTTTCTCTGTGGGTTGAACACTTGTCTGACGAGATGGCTTGTCGTTGTCAGTTGAATCACGTTGTTGGGATTTCTTTTTAGAGCCTTTGATACCTTTCGAAGATTTTGCCTTCTGTGCGACTTCAGGATTCTGTTTCAAGTCTTCCGCATTTGACTCAACGCCTTCGGTGAGATTCTTCGCCTGGAGAGCACGTTCCTGTTCAGGATTCTTAACTGGATCAGGGATTTCCGCTTTCTCAGTCGCAGTTTTCGTGACCTTTGCTACCGACTGTTTTTCTGCTTTCGGATCGCGTTTTTTCTCCTCCAGCCATTCATTATGCAGATTCTCCGGACCAACAGGCACAACAACCACGGGTTTTGGCTTTTCCGTTGGAGAGCCAGTAGAAACGGTTGTTTTTGACTCACCCCCAGCGTCTGCATTCTGATCAAATGTTTCCACACCTTGTACTATGCTGTCGAGAAGATCCTCTGCCTGGATAGCCGTAGGTTCTCGGGAACGCACAACCAGTTGTTCTTCCTTCATTAAATCTCCTTCCACACTCACACTTTTCCTCTCTCTCTTCGTCGCAACTTCAGCAACAATATCATCCAGCAAATCCTCCGCCTGGATGGTCGTTGGTTCCCGCAACCGCTTAATGGACGGTACAGATTCATTTGGCTGCAGTTTTCCCAAGAGCTGTGACACCAGTTGGGACGCGGCCAATTCTGTCAGCTCCCGATGGCGTCCATGGTTGGATCCGAGTTGAACAGACTGGACACTCAGTCGTCCGTTGGAAATGACGACCGCTGAAGGGATAAAGGCTACAAATTAGTCAGAAATGGAACTGCAAGAGAAACTACAGTTCGTTTCATAAGGTTCTTGGTGCAGTGTACAAAAGGTCATAATTTCAGTGTATTTCCTCTCTGTCTACGTCGCCGTATGTATTTCTCACATGCTATCGTATGACTTCAGTTAGTCGGAAATTACAGTCATTACTGATTTTCCCTACTGGTACGGTAAGTTCCTGCAGATTCTTGGTACGCTATTTTTGGTTGTTTTCGTAATAAAGCAGGGAAGTGGATAAGAATCTTCGAAGCGAAACCATTAACCGGAAAGAAAGATTCGAACTACCTAGTTTCAGAATTAAAGTAAAGGGATCGAGATAACACAACTGTGCACAGGCAAAATCCATGGCTAGTTCGAAAAGCATTACTGACAAGGAAATCTTTCCAACATTCACAGAGCAGACAAAAAAGCAAAAAGTAAACGATCAGCACTCATACCACGAACATACCGTTAATGTGTTGAGACGACCGCTTCGAACACTGCACCCAGTTCCTTACAAAACGCACTGTACGACTAAAACTCTCGACTTACGTACTCAACGCGACAACTAACCAGGAGGCGGCCGCTCTTCGACACCTTCGCCATTTGGACGTCGCTTGGCGTCTGTATCGGTACGCGGAGTTTTCGCACGGTGCTCTGATGTGCGCGACGACTTTCCCTTCTCTTTCGTAACATCAACAACAGGGTTAATTGGAGAATTATCAAGATCTGTGGTTTCGGAGGGTGCAACAACAGAATCAGGCTTGGGACGAGATTTTTTAGATTTACGGGCAGATTTCGCAGGATTTACTGGAGCATCGTTTAGAGGCGGTTCGGGCGATTTTTCATCATCATTTTGCAACATTTTATCAGAAGCATTACTGTGTTAACGGAGCTGAAATCGGGCAAAGTTCGAACTGAGTCGGTTGCCACGGAAATGTAGCGCGCTGGCTCAGCCTTAACAAGATCTTGCTGTGTGTACATTCACAGTTCACTTAACGCGAACCGTAACCTTTACTCCTAAGACCAATTTTGTAGAAACACCGTTCCACGCTCAAGTGACGAATTTTAACATATTGTGCGATACTCGTTGTAAAAGATGACTTTTTGTAGTTCAGTCACTCATGTGTCGCGCAGTTAGGTTTCCGAGCTGATTTGGCGGGCTTCACTGGGGCATCGTTCGGGGGCTGCTCGGGCTGTTTTTATAGAGCAGTGATCGGTCAAAGTTCGAACTGTGTTGGTTGCCATCGGAAACGAAGCCTGGCAGAATGGAATTCGAAGAGACTTGCCTCGAGTGGTTTGTCAGTTAGCTCTTGCTGAGTGCGCATTCGCATTAGCATACACCGTTACACGTTGGACGCAGCTGAATGCTGGTGACAATCCTCAAGAATGCAAAACGATCGTTCCTTACGCATAAACGGGAAGTTGCCATATATCGGGCGCTTTATGGTTTATTGGTTCAGCACAGAACACGATAGACGCAGTCACGCAGAACACACAACAAATTCGACTTTTTAACAACGTATTAGAGTTTCTAAACGTAACGACACCTGGGCCGTATTCAGATCCGTTAACCACATCCATAAACACCAAAGTGATTAATAGTAATAATCGGTTAACGATTAAACAATCGTCTGTGCTAACCATAGTGATAACACTGTCACTTGTTCATCCAGCGGTTAGCCGCACGGGCAGCTGCACATTGCTGGTGGTGACGATGCCGGTCGCCCATATGGCCAGGTGCTAGGTTTATGAAAGCTACCGAGCTGTCGTTGCGCAGAAGGAGAACCGCTAAAGCGCTGACTGCGGGCATGGGCATCGGGCGCCGGCGCTATGTGGTAGGCGTTGGGCGTCATGTCGTGGTAGCTGTAATCCTGGGCGACGGCCCACGGGCCGCTGAGGGACACCACACTGACCAGTATCATCCATGTCGTCCAGCTACACATCCTTGTGATTTCGTGTATAATAGGCGGAAGATTAATTTACCAATTAAATCTGAGAAACAAGGCAAATATGAACGGAACACCAACAAATAATGCCCAAGGTATACACGAGGTTGCCAAGGGGCACTCCACCGCTCCATAATCCTGATTCACGTTAGATAGGAAAGAACGTAACACATGGTCAACGTTTATCTCAGACAACATGAGATGATTGTGTCCGTTGTGTGTACGTCAGAGCCGTGTATTCGGGAATTTGGCAAATTATGCTTATGCGGAAATTGATTGGTGACCTTTCTCATTTTGTGCGCGATTAGTGTCCTGTAACGTCCGTATCGTATTGTAGACTTTGCAATTGTTGTTTGCAGTATTTCCGATATTACGATCCATCTTTCTGCAAGTGCCGACTGTGAAAACACTCGTTCTTTTTCATTGTACAAAATTTTTCATAAACACACCTCACCTGAGAATTTTTGCACCCAAAAATAACATTGCAAACGTAAAAGCAGATCCAAGCCAAAATTGTAACCCATTTTAAACGGCGCAAAAATGTGCGACAATTCTCCATAACAGATGTGAAAACATTTCAAAACATCAAGAGCTTCGAGATCGACAGAGATTCCAGTAGTCACAACGCATTTCCGCACAGTAACATCACCCGCCGGTCCACTACAGAAAAGACACCATTTTGTAGTTAAAATACTCAGAAATTATTTGAATACGTTTAAAACGCATATTATCAGCTAGTAATATTTTTTAATTTTCAAAAGTTTACGGGAAGAATTGACACATTAAACACAAGTAACAATTTACACAAATTTTTTATGGAAATATTAAGAAAATAAAAATACAGAGATTTCAGGATTTCAGTCGCCAGCATATTTAGAAAAGCAAATTTAAACAAAAGTTATAAATATACAAAAGAAGTTTCTAAATTGATCAAAATAGCACCGGAATCATAATTGCAAGCCTTGGTTTTTAGACTACAGTAACGCGAAGAAAATGGTTCGAAATTCGAAGAAAATGACCAAGAAAATCTTAAAAAAAATGAAAAAATTCCAATTAAAATTATTACAGAAATAAATAAATAATATTATTAAAATACAGAATGATATTAAAGAATTACCAAAAAATGTCTTTAAAAATCATAAAACTTCAAGTTAAAATAATTATTGAATTAAATAAATGAAAGTATTAAAATACAGAATGATATTAAAAATTACCAAAAAACGTCTTTAAAAAATCATAAAAATTCCAATTAGAATTATTACAGAATTAAATAAATAAAAGTGTTAAAACACAGAATGATATCAAAAATTACCAAAAAATGTCTTTAAAAATCATAAAAATTCCAACTACAATTATTATCGAACTAAATACATAAAAGTATTAAAATACAGAATGGTACTGAAAATGACCACAAAATGTCTTCAAAAATCATAAAAATTATTATTGAATTAAATAAATAAAATTATTAAAATACAGAATGATACTAGAAAATTACCACACAGATTACAGAATAACTTATATAATACTACTAAAAAGTATAGTATTAAGAAATTGCGAAAACATGCATTTCTAAAAAAAATGGGAAATATAGTTTCGGAAACGATATGAAAACCAATGTATAACAGACTTTGTTAAAAATATACCTGCAACGTGCTCAGTTTGGGATTCCTCTGGACAAGCGCCATTTCCTGCGACTCACGCTCTGCCAGGGTATTCATCTTCAGTGTGGAGGTGGAGCTGTTGGCCATATCGCCGCAATACCCGTAAACATCTACACGCCGAATGATAAAACGAATAAGTATCAATAATTCCACAAGAAACTGCTCTTTTTTTTTGCTGTTGTTTCATTCACCAATACAGTATTGCCAATTACGTATCGTTTTTCCAGCATTTTTTTATTGTTTTTATTTTATTTATTTCCATCTTCATGCTGGGCTTTTTACTGTTCTTTTAGTGTTGTTGTTAAAACCAATTATGCATGTATAATTAAGTAAAAAAAAACAATGCTTACTTCACAAATAAAAAACAATGAAAAAACAGGTCTAAAAAGGGAAATAATAATAATTTAAAAAATATGAAAAATCAAACACAGTAGAAAGGAAACAAAAACAGAGAAAATTGGGTTAAAAACTTTATAAAACATTCATAAAAAAAAAATGAAAAAGGAGTTTCAGCCTTAATAAAAAACAAGCAAATGAACAGGGAAAAACAGGTCTAAAGATGGAAATAAAAAATAATTTTAAAAATATGAAAAATTATAAACAGATTTATGAAAACAAACAAAAACAGAGAAAACTGGGTGAAAAACTTTACAAGAAATTCATAAAAAATAAATTAAAAAAACCAGTTTCAGCCAAAATTACGGTTGTTTGATTGTATTGTGCCTAATAAATACAAAAAAACGAACAACGAACAAAATAAAATATACAGGAAGTTAGGTTAAACAATAAAACAAAAGTGAACAAAAGCAAAAAAAAATTACCAAAAATAAAAAAAAGAGCGACGCTTTCCAGTCGTGACCAGAATCGTTGGATTCTGATAAATACCAGTCAACTCACCGGCAGCCACCTTCAGGGCGTTACTGGACAACTGCGGATAGGGGATCTTCTCGGCCAGATCCACGGCCGTCGTGGCCACCTTGAGCGCATCCGGCAGCAGTCCCAGGGCGGCGCAGTTCCGCGACAGCAGCGCCAAGGCGACGGCCATCAGCTGATTGAGATCCTCTTCGTTGCTCATCTGCAGGGCACTGCGCAGCACCATCTTGGCGTCCAAGTGCCGATTCTACCCGGAAACAATCACTTTCAGATTAACTGATGAATTTTAATGACTATCGAGGAGAATTTATCATATTATTATACATACGTTACCGCTTTGACCGCAGCTCAATTCCCTTCATTCCTTTTGTTTTCCTGATTTAACTTTCCTATTTTTTTAATTTTCTAAATTTGATTTGTCAAATTACCTTTACTCAGTTTTCGTTTATTGACTTCTCCTGCCTTTATGTTATTAGCAGATATACTTTGCTTTATTTCACTCACATTTGCTTCGGCAGTTTCCGATTTATTTCTTTTACTTCTACAAATATTATTACCAATTATTTAAAGTTTTTCGCGCATGTGCTTTCATTGCTCTTTATTTGTTTTATTTAATTTTTATTCCATATTTCTGTATTAACAGTATTATTAATTTGCAGTTTGTTCTTGTATTTCTACTATCATTATTACCATTTATTGATAGTTTTTCGAGCATGTGCTTTCATTGCTCTTTATTCACTTTTCTTTAATTTCTTAAATTTCTTTTAATTTATCTTTTACATTTCTGTCTTAATTATTCTATTCTTTCTTTCACGGCTATAAATGCTACTACGAATTTCTTCACTATTCGCTGCGTATTTCCCTCCTCTGACCTCAGTGATGGCCTTGAGCGCCTGCACCAACGACGCAGCGCACCGCAGTCCCACGTTCTCCACGCCCAGCTGCTCCGGCAAGCAGCGTTGTGCCACGCCCGCCAGATCCATCCAGCGTTGCTGCCGATAGTACACCACGGCCTGGTTGACATTCACCAGCGCCATCATTTCCCCACTCTGACACCACCTAGACGAACACTGGCAAATTTCGTCTGCACAAAATAAGGCATTGTACTTGCATTTCCTTCATGGATTTTTTTTTAATTTTTTCTATAAATTAGTATTTATTTTGTTCAATTTTTACTTTAAATTAGTATACATTTTCTTCAAACTTTCCTTTAAATTAGTATTTATTTCGTTTACATTTTCCTTTAAATCACTATTTATTACGTTTTCATTTTTCTTTGAATTAGTAGTATCTACTTAGTTTAATTATTCGCTTCAATTACTAGTAAGTTTCTTTAAATTTTCATTACGTAGTTTGGTAAGCTGTCAACGTTAGTACAACAGCAGCAACAATTCAGTCGATACACTGCACTGTCGTCTCCGAAAGGTAAAGACTTTACTCATTAAAATCCAAGACAAGAATGGAAAAATTACTCTAAAAAACTGCTTTTCTCGGTATAACACAATCTCATAAAAATTCACGAAAATCGTATAAACAATTTACAACTAAATTAAAAAATCGAAAGTATGTCATAGTATTTCAAATTACACATTAAACCATGCTTAACATTCTCTCCGATTTAATTTTGACTGATCTTAACATTCATCTAATATAACAGACAAAAAAGTCTACATATCATACAAACTAAAACTGAAATAAAATCAAGCGGATTTCAAAATTCAAATCAAAAACTCTATCAGAAATGAAATACAACCGAAAAGGAGGAAACTAACCGGTAGGCGTAAGCGAACTGCGACTCGGCCACTTCGTTGTATCCAAACTGCAGCGCACACATGCCCAACAAGATATGCAACTGGCAGCGACGACTCCGTAGTAAACTCGGGTTCTGACAACTGAAAAGCAGTAAACACAAATAATGTCACAGTGCAATAAAATTAATAAAACATTTTATCATATTACTTTTTTTTGTTGCGCTATAGGAAAGTATTCAGTCATCTACTTTATCTTGCACGTAATTCTCCATTTTATTTGTTAATCTAATTGTTGGGCGAACATTTAATTAGCTTAAAATAAGAACAGGTATTTTCGGAGGGAAACACTGTCTTTTATTATTAGATATTAAATAATTAACATAATCCGCGCGAAACTATTCCATTATTCATTTATATTGTTTCGATGCTATTTAACTGGTCAATAAAAAAAAAGAGGGTACTCTTTACTTTATTGATTAATATAACTGCTGGGAACAAAATATTTGTTGCTGCAGTTGTTGGGGAAAAACATTTCAATAAATACTAATAAAAACAGGTATTTTTGATCTTTATTTTATTTTTTAATATAATTGTTGGGGAAATATCATTTAATTAAATACCAATAAAAACAGGTATTGTCGGAAAAACAGTTGCTGGTATCGTTGTAATTGACACATTGTTCAAATGCTGACCATAATGTGAGGTAGTCCGTTGTCAGCTCGAGGGCCTGATTGAGGCGACACGTGGACAGGCTGATGGGAATGACGTGCTGGTACAGGACACAGCGCAGTTCCGCCTGCAGAGCGCTGTTCTCCAGTCCGACGAATCCCGACAAACACGCCTGGCACCGCTTGAACAGTCGATCCAGCTTGTCGTGGTAGCCCACCAATGCGAAAAACTGCGCTGAAACTACACCACAAACAGCTTACAAAAGTGCTGAAATTAAACTGCAAAATAATAAAAAAGTCATGAAACAAATAAATAAATAACAGAAAAAAATAAAAGTATTTCGTATGCATAATATAAAATAACAAATAAAAATTACAAGCATTGAAAAACGAAATAAACGAATAACAGTAATAATTCAGATGCATAAATGCGCACAATGATCTCGAAAAATATGCCCAAAACTTACAACAAAATTTCGATATTTATAACACTTCTTCTACAAAATTGTCCCTGCAAATCACAGCAAAAAATCTGTCAAAAAAATTCTTATGTTTCACTATTGACAAAAGCCTACTAAAGCGGCAGCTAATCTCGAAAAACACGAAACAAATTAAAACAAATTTTAATATAAATAAATCAGGTAATCGAACGTAATTATACATCCAGTTACGTTAGATTCCGATAAGAACCGATGCAGACAACCATAACCATAATTTCAAAATGGTAAAAAGGTTGCCATGTCATCAACTCCCTTACCGGCATAGTACAACGCCGGCAGCAGCGTCCGCGGCGCCACAGTGAACATTTCCAGCGGGTGTGACGTGGGCGTGGCCTGGTGGTGGGCGCGCTGGGTCAGGACGTCGTGGGCGGTCTGTAGGGCCTGGATGAAGGGGCGTACCGACTTGGCCTGCGACAAAACAGCTGCAAACAACCTGCAGCATCAGATTAAACGAGAATCCGTGTACCTGGCCCATGTTCAGCCGGCACAGCGTCTGCAGTGCCAACAGGTAGAAGCGCAGCTCCTGCTGCAGCCCAGGGGCCACCGGGACGCCGGGCGCGTCCAGGGTGGCGGTGATGTCGCGGAGGGAGGTGATGGCGGATTGGTACTGCTTGGCACGGATGAATACCTACATTATCATACAATTTTCCATCAACTGTTTATCTGAGGTCGGGATCTTTTTTTTCATATTTTTCTGAGATCAAACCTTTCGGAAAACATAGTTTCAAATACGAAACCAAACCAAAACGTTAGAATTCACTTCATCCGTTGCTTCATAGGCATTTTTGATTTTTCTAACATTTTCTAAGAATTAATTAATAATTTTACAATGCTTCCAGAACAATTGCCAAGGTTGTTATACAAAAAACGTGCAACTGGTTTTTGTGTTGTTCGTGTTTATTCGCTTCCTTTTTTCCATATTTTCTGAGAACAAACCTTTCTGAAATGTGCCCAGTTAAAAATATAAAATCAAACCAAAACGTCAGAATTCACTTACTCCATTGCTTCATCGGCATTTTTGATTTCTCTAACAATTTCTAAGAATCAATTAACACTTTTACAATGCTTTTAGAACAATTGCAAAGATTGTTACGCAGAAAACGTGCTATTGGTTTTTGTATTGCTCGAATACTGCTGCAAAAGAGTGTTTATTCGCTTGCTTTTTCCCATATTTTTCTGAGATGAAACCTTTCAAATGCCCAGATTTAAATACGAAACCAATCCAAAACGGTAGAATTCACTTACTCCGTTACTTCATAAGCATTACTGATTTCTCTACGAATTTCTAATAATTATTTACCAATTTTACAATGATTTTAAAACAACTGCAAAGGTGACAAAAAAACGGGAAATTTTTATAGCATTTTCATGTTCGAATACCACTGGACGACAGTGTCTATTCGCTTCCTTTTTTTCATATTTTTCTGAGATCGAACATTTCGAAATGCCCAATTTTAAATACAAAACTAGATCAATAGGGTAGAATTCACCTGTCATTGCTTTTAAGGCATTTTTTATTTTTCTAAGAATTTCTACGAAACAATTTTACACAATTTTACATTACGTTACACAACGTTTAAATTTTACACAATTAACAATTTTACGATGATTTCAGAACAACTGCAAAGATGTTATAAGAAAACGTATACTTTTTTTCAAATTTTTCGGATACCACTTGAAGACTGTGTCAACTCACGTGTGCCCTGGCCAGCTGGAAGAGGAAGATCAAATAGTGCGCTTGATGGCGCGCGGAGAACGATTCACCCAGAGTCAATATTTGCGTCGCCACTACAATTCACAAAATATCATGATTATACCGCTGGCGCGTTGGCGATGAAACATCACTCCCACCTGTATGATCCTGGCCTTGGACGAAGACATTCTACGAACAGCAAAACTTTAAACTTTGTTTCATTCATCTTCTTTGATGTTTTGACGCATTCCGATTTTTGAAACAGGATAAATTTAACACATTTTTAAGACAATTCTTACAATTATTCAAGCGTAAACCACAACAACTGCTTTATTTTTAAAAACTTAGTAAGCTTTGGTGTTTTAAAATGAACTGCGAAATAAAATACATTTTCTTTACAACTATAAATTTAATATGATTAAATTTCAGAAAAAAATAAATTCAAGAATATTAAGACAAAGGACTGTAAAGTGTTAAACTCACTGTCTACTTAATATGTGTTGGAGCGCCTATGCTGTTGCGAATAATTCGTACTACTAATGTTGCAATTTACATCACTACAATAACAAATAGTATATAATGTAAGTACGATTAATTTCAAATTAGAACTACCAATCAGAAATCAACGAAATTCTCACACGACGCTCAGAATATTATTGTAATAATTTTATTAATTCGCTGTTTTTTATTCAGGGATCATTTATTCAAACAATCTGTTGAAATTTAACCAGCAAGTGTTTTCCGGGACAAGCCAACTTACCGCCATCTGAAAGATGAAATTGCATTGCCAATACGGTGAGTGCTGCGAATGCTCGATCGCCGTGTGGAGAATATCCCGAGCTTGAGCAATATCATTCTGTCAAACCAGAAAACTTGTCAAATAATACGCAGTGCGACTAGCCACACAAGCTATGAACGATTTAAACACGGATCATATAGCTTTCGTCGCGTATGAACATTCACAAAGGACGACAAAATGACTACATAGAGAAATTATCCAGAAAAAGCAAGTAATTTAAATTATTTAAATTATAAAATAATGAAAAATGATCAAAAATCCAATCATTTAGCTTTAACACTCACCTGTATAACGAAATATTCTGCCACAGCTGATGATGCATCCAACCGTACTTCTTCCAACGCGCTTCCATTCTGCGCCTGGACCACGAGAAAACCAACTATCAACTCAGAACTCAAACGGCAGAAGTCAAAAATGCATAAAAAATCTAAATAAAAGTATAAAATTCCTCTTCATTTCAACAGCAATTTTCCTTTTCACTTTGGTATAATTTGATCGCGTTTTTTCGACTGATTTGGTAGATTTTACATAGATTCAGCTTTACTATAGTCTATAATAAACAGTAAACACTTACGTTCGCTCCCATCGTCATCTGCAAAAGAACACAAAAACTTTCTCAAAACCACATCAGCAACATTAGTCTTTACCGCCACCCCCCTTCGGGCGCTTCTGGCGGACAGCGCTCCGAAACTTACCGCACTGTCCAAATAGTACTTGGCCACATCATGGCTGTTGCTCTGCCGCAAAAGCAGCTTTCCAATCTCGCAGTGAATGCGGGCGGACACCACGTAAGGCACATTCAAAGCCAAAATCCCAACGAGACACTTGTAGGCCCCCTCGGGTTCCCCCTGTGAGCGCAGACTCTCCGCCAGTCCCAACAAGGCCAAGTACATCTCGTACTGCTCCGCGCTCGTCCAGGACGAGATAGGCTCATTGGTAACCGGCTGCGGGTAATAAGCAGCCATTTCATATCAAAATTGCAGGAACATCCAATAAAATTATAAAAACATAAAATTCCAAAATCCAATATGAAATAAGTTAAGAAACACGAATCAGTAACGACCAACGTTCGTCGTTCGAAAATTGAAAATCAGGATTAAGTGATACCATCGGCTTGCCAGAAGCGTAGCATTTGATATGAATCGGTCACCACCGAGCACCGTGCACTGCTGCACCGGAAATGTGCGCAAACTTCGCAGTCTCTGATTATACGAATGATAGTACTTCTGTACCAATTAGAAGTAGTAAATCTGTACCAATTCTGTAATACAACCTACCCAAAAAGGGAAATGCCCTTTGTGTTCTGGGTACAGTACCAGATTCTGTCGGCCTAGATGAGATCTTTTTGCTGGGTTAATCCTGTTTTTCTAACGGAATGAGTGTGTGTGTACACGTATGATACTATGGCACAGCAATAAACACGGTAAATGGTTTACCTACCCAAAGTAGCAAAATATGTCTGTATATTTAGAAATAAAATTATTGAAATTTTCCTATTTTTGTAATAGCCACGAACTGCAGAAAAGCATGCGTGGAGAAATGAAATGTAATTCTGTGCTCGGCGCAATGGGCACCTCTGCATCATTGCACAGTCAGTGGTATCGTGACGTCACTTGCCGGTGGATAACCGGCCAGAGAGAAAATTCTCGTCGATTGCGCCACGTCGATCTCGGTGAACGCCAGCAGATGCAGAGTGCGACCGCATTGCGCAGTTCACGTCGCTATTTCCATCGAGCCCTTGGAAATTTACAGGATTCTCTGCAGGCTTCTCAAACGAATTGCACCAATTAATTTGCGAATATTGCCATCGGAATTAGGTGATAATTAAAGATCTTAGTTGTCAGAAGATCACAGAGCATTTTTTCGTTGGATCGCTCTCAGTTCAGCCAGTAGATTGTGAAAAGCCGGTGAACGGGTTCTTGGCCCGTATTTTCGACTTTGTGACTTTGTCCCATGGCCACCATGAATGGGGCACAGTTCTTCAAGAATATGATTAATCGCCGGGAATGCTTGGATTTTACACGGGATTTTCATGATCCGCGACAATGGCCAGCGCTGGGAGAAGCCACCGACAACGATCAGGTTAGATTGCAGTGCAGAGTACTCGATGCTGTTTAATGGCTGTGGTGACCCTTTCCCTGTAGCGTTGTATAAAAGCGCCTATAGGTTTAGCAGGGAACTCTCAATTTAAGTGGTGTTTTAAAATGGGTAAATATTCGAAAATTTGTAATTCCCGAACGAGGCGTTTTTCGAATATGGACGAGTCGTTTTTCCCAGGAAATATTGATTTTGTTTTCTGTTTTCTAAATGCAGGAAAGGTGAATGCAGGGCTTGCGCAATAGTAAAACTAAAAATGATTTTATTTTTTTTCTTGTTTTGTTCCTGAATTTTGTGAATGGATTGTGGAATTTTTAAACAGTTTTTAATTACATGTTTGCATAATCCTGTCCGCAGAAAATAACAAACTTCATGGTTGACCGGTGAAGTATGAAAAAATATTCAGCATTGATGCGGCGACGCAAGTGACCAGGCACGTGGATGCCTTGGCTGCCTGCATCTCGGTTGCATAAAATAACAGTGTCTGAGAAAAACCGGCTCTGACGATGAATCGGTAAGTCGGTAGCCGCCGGCATTTTAACGATGTTGACAATAGGATGGTCTGGTCTTTCTCGGAATTGATAGGTGTGAATCACGCACGGATCTACTCTTGTTGATTTTACAGATTGTAAAGCCACACAGTAAAGGAAATAAAGCGTATTTAGTAGTATTTACTTTCGAAAACAAGGCGCGATTTGTATCACAAATTTCCGGTCTTCTCCTCGCTGTATTTAATCTTATTTTAAAATCTGTAGTTATTGCTCAAGCTTCTACTTCCTCTATTAATATCTTCAGAATATTGTTTCGTATTTTTAATATTTTATTTGGTTTTTGTATAAGTAACAGATAACTTGGCCGCTGTGTTCTGGTTATAATAATTTAATCATATTTGTTTTTAATTTTTTTAGCAGAAAAAGAAACAGCCGATCGTCTCTTCATACAATCCCGCGTGTTATCTGTCTGCCCGTCCCTTCGTGCCCCGTCAGAAATTCACCAGTGAAGGTGATTCTTATCCCGTGAGCACCAGCAAAAGCTCCTCATTGTCGTCCGGCATTGGCTCAAATCGTAAATCAGAAAGCGACAGCAGCACTTCAGAGGCCTTGGCCACCTGCTCATCCGTCGAGGACACTCCAGCCCATGAATTTCAGTCCCCTGAAGTAGATCCCCCAGACGCCAACGAGGACAAACCACCTGCGGATCAGACGAGGCGAAATTCCAGCGACGAAACAGCTAATTGCCGCAAGAAAGGTCAGTCGATCCCTGTACACTGGCTGCTGTAAACAATAAGGCATACCGTGTGTAAATTGCATGCGCTGTGTTTACGAGCTAGTTACATCCGTTTTCATAGAATCCCTGTAGTTTCTGCGGTATATCGCTTAGTATGATACAGGGTCTTTGGGTGGGCAGTTGGATTTAATTTTGAATCTGGTTTGGACGATTGTTTTTTCGATTTGTAGGCGCTAAAACGAAATGGATCCCGTTAGAAATCCCTCCGCCCCGTTTGTCCATGCAGCAGAAACTCCAGCAGCGTTATCAGAAACACCGCGAGACAGCCGCCGCACAGCTGGGCGGTGTCATGCCCGG